>RJWT010033841.1:0-13815 GCA_004365215.1 Cuniculus paca
TTACCTGAAGGCTTCTATATTTCAGTGACATCATATTTGCCTGAACAGCAACTATATTATCTACCTTTTAATAGACATGTCAGTCTCCAGCAATCCAAACAGTGAACAATTTAAAAACTTTTGTGTTTTGCTTCAGAATTCTGTCTTCTTCATTGAAATAGATTTAATTACTTTCCTAAGGCTGCAGGTTTGAAACAAATGCATAGTCACTAAGAGCAGACAGGTAGGGACTGAGATGAGAAATGAAGACTTATGCTGCAAAAAAAAAAAAATCCCCAAAGAAGGTCATTCTCTAGAAAATAGAAAAGAGAAGAGTTTAGTCTCAATAAGTAGCTTATCTTTCAGATCTGAGGTCACAGAATTAAATTGCCAGCAATTTAATAAACATTCTGGCTTCTTTGACTATGGGGAACCTCAATTACCTGGTATTTTGATGAAAGATATTTTGCTAGCATTGGAAGCTTTTGTACAGTTTAAAAAAATCTATGAGAAAAAGTTTTTATGTGCCAATGAATTTGCTAAAATCTCTGTCGGCTGGAAAAGGGAACACTCTCAGAGGGCAATATTAAATTCAGCCCAGGCTGTTCTGAAGGTTTTCCCTCTTTTATTGATTCCAGGAAGACAGAGGGTTATTGAGGTTGAGATGAGGTTCATATCATATTATCTTTTCCAGCACTCTCCAGAGGGCAGTGAAAGGTTTGGTCATGACAACTCCCCTAACCTCTGGTATTAGTTCTTGGCAGTGAGCAGTTGAAACCCTATGGAGTTTTGAGAAAATCTTTGTTGTCATGGAACATTGTAAAATTGTGTCTAAATGACTTATTGAAGTATTAAGTTGCTTTAGAAGTCATTTGTTCTGGCAGAATAAAATTTTACAAAGAGCAGTTATATAAAAAAGTAATAACTCTTTTAACCAGGAATCTATCAAAAGATTTGAAAGTGGAGTTTGCTAGAAGGTACATCAAATTTTAAGGACAATATTTAAGCAACATTTAATTACCTAGGGCAGCTAGCCACAAATTAACAGCACATAGTATTTCATAAGCTTTCTAGATTTTTGAAGGGACTAAAGCTCATTTCAAAAAGGAGAATGGTTCATGTCTGCAATCATGTGTGATCTTATTTCTAACAAAGAAACATGTCATTTCATGAGCACTTCTCTACATCCACTACCAGTTGGCTTTCTTAAGTCCACATCTTAACTGCATGTCACTCTTCTTGCTTTGCTTTTCTTATTCTATAAACAGGTTCTACATCAAGATATCTCTACGAGAAGTCAAGGTGCATCTAACTACAAAAGTGACACTGAGTTTCAGACACCTGCAATGTCTGTATTTAATCTAGTCATTTCCGGTTGAATGAATGCAGCTCCACTACTTCACACTACAAGTCCCCAGAGTAGTGGTATTCCACAAAGAGCACCACAAAACACTCAATTGTCTTTGTTTTATACCTCAATACATCACTGACTTGACCTTGTGTCTTCAGTTATTTCTGCTTTTTCTACATCTCAAATATCCCTGGAAGTCCATGACTTGCAGCTATATTCCCTAGTACTTGCTTTTTTCAGAGCACTGTTAAAATCCTTAAGCAACAGATATTTCTGCATTCATAATTAACCTCTGTCTTGTAATTTAACTGCCAAATTACTAGTTCATCAATTTTTCAGAAAAAGAAATCGATCATCTTGTTTCTACATCTCAGAACCCTCATGGACTCAGAGTGGTTTAAAGGACCGAGTTCACATACCTCTCGTTGAATTCTGAGGACTTTGTGACTTTGTCATTCACATGCTGGACAGGCAAGCATTACCCCATTAAAAAGCTTCTCCTCATTTTGCACCTCTGCTTTGATAGTCTTTTCTATGATGTCGTAAATATTTGCTGTTATCATACTTGATGTAATATTTTAATGTATGTGATTCTGATCTTAATGTAAACTTCTCAAGGACAGAGAATTTGGAAATATGTAGCATGTATTAACAGATATACACTTTTTATTTAGTAGCCCAACTACTGCATATCAACCACACAGACATATTTACAAATATTTAAGAGGATGTTTATGCAGAATATTCATAATGACTTAATTTGATAGGGCAAAAAACTGGAAAGAAGTGATGAATTTACTGGGAGAGGATCTTTAAATCATTTCACTCTAAGAGAGAATATGTCAGTGGTCTTGCATCAACAGAATCCTAAACATGGAAATAATTTTTTTATTGTTTCTTATGAAAGAGATAATTGATTTCACTTGTTTTTTAATTGACATACAAAATTTCGCATTTTAAATTAATGAATATATCCAACTCTGTTTGTTGCCCTTCTATTTTCTTGTTTTTGAAAAGCACTAAACCTTTAAATATTACAGGAACAAGTGAAAAATACTGATAGCTATTTTAATTCCTACAGAAAAGATGTAAAGTTAAAAAAAGGAATTACTATTTTATCTATGAAATCAGTACTATATACTATGTTTTTTACACATGTTATCATATTAGTAAAGGAAATTTTTACAGAACAGTGTTATATCTCTTGGATTTTTTTCTTTATCCTAAATATGTATTTTCAAGTTTTCATTTTTTTGAGTAAAATTTAAATGGCTCAAAATTATTGAGCAGATAACAACTGTGGGTATGCGTGTGTGTGTGTGTGTGTGTGTGTTTGTGCTTGTGTGTGTGTACGGAAAAGGGAAGGAAAAGAAGGAGGAAGGGGGAGAGAAAAAGAACAGGAAGGAGGGCAGGGAGAGAGATTTTAATTGATTTGCTGAACTGATTCTCAACCCATAAATTCATTACTGGTATAACTCTTTGTTTCTATTAGAAAAATACTGTAGTAAGTGTTTTGTCGCATAGACTTTTGTAAACTTACCTTGTAAATGCATTTGTGTGACCAGTATCTTGTAGTTGGCTTGCTAAATAAAAGGTGCAAACCTTTTAATATGTAGTACGTGTAGACACATTGGATTTTAAAAAGGAACAAATTTACACTTCAGAATGAGAGTGACTCTTTGTCCTCATCCTCATCAGTAATGTTTAATGTTTTGGATTCTGAGAGATTTAGTTAATAAAGAATCTAATATTTGAACTCAGACCTGTTTAGTTTTCAAGCTTTGTGATTTTTCTACCACACTTCCATGATCTAAAAATTAGGATTGTAAAAATAATGGATACTTACATTTTAAAACACTTTAGATAAACTCTATCAAACATGTACTCAGGCTTGCTTGCTTTCTTATTTATTTATTTATTTATTTACTTATTTATTTTGAGGCAGCGTCTTGCTATGTAGTTCAGCAAGGACTTGAACTAACTTTTATAGCCCAGACTGGCCTCAAAGTCATTGAGATCTTTCTGACTTAGCCTCCCAACTGCTGGGATTATAGGCATGGGCCACCATGACCTGGTTCTCATACTTTTTTCAATCGGTGAAATTCCTTTCAGCACAATTAAATAACCTACTTAAGCATGTGTAGTCACTCATTAGCCTGCACCTGCTACTTTCTTATTCAAAGCTTTTCCCATAATCATAACCAAAGGTGAACAAACTTTTTCCAGGGTTCTCATTTGTAAAGTAAGAAGGAAAGAAAATAATTGAATTAGAGGATTGTTATGATTTCTATGGAAACTCTTTTAGGAGTGATGAAAGTGGAATCCTATTTGTTATTTTAGATATTGAGAAGAGCATTATTTATATTACAGTAAGTTCCTGACTTACAAACAAGAGTTTTGTTGAGGGAGAAGGTCTGTAAGTCAGATTTGTTCATAAGTCTGACAAAGTGAATCTTATACACTTTTGACACAAATATATAATGTAAAGCATTAACAAAACCAAGCAAACACACAGAAATACTGTAAGTAATCATGGACTCTGATTGAGCACTGTACAACTGAATACCATCGCACTGTAAGTACACAGCAGCACAAGTGTGACAATGTCTAGCAGATACATGAGCTACTTCTGGGATTTTTTTCCCATCTACAGGTGTTCACAATGTGATGTCCATTTGTGTTTCTGAAAGTTTCCAACTTCAGTGCTCTTAAGTTGGGAACTTACTATATTTATAAAGAATATGTCTACATATATGCAAGGGCAAGATGGTGTGTGGGAAAGATAATGCTCTTAAAAGTGTTTTAAAGCAGTTATATCTCTAGGTGTAATGTTTGATTACAACACAAGAGCATTTTACTGCTTATATGGATTATCCAGTCACAAAGGATCTGGTTTTGGAGGACTACCCACTGCTTTCTTAAACTCAAAGATGATAAGTGCCAATTTTATTAATTTTTATTCTGAATGTGATTTCCCAGAGTTTACTATCCATCTTGATGTTGACTATTATTTTTCACTAAATAATTTAGCAGATATTTTATAAATGCCTACATTCTGTGTTTTCATTCTGGGGCTGTGAAATCAATAAGATAATGCATTTTTGAAATACAGTCTAACCTCTATATCCTCTTGCTTTCATTTTTTGGGTTTCTTTAAAAAAATTATTCTAATGGGCAGACCAGACTTGGAGCCTTCTCTGATGTGGGCAAAAACACACTGTTCATTTCTACAACTAGTCATTATTTTTTCTAAAGTAATTTATTGTTTTAAATAATGAAGTAACTCTTGCTGAGAATCACAAAAGTAATTCCAGCCAGCTGGCATTTGTCAGTGAGTAATATATCATCAAAGGGATTGGACACTCTTGACGAGTGAGGGTAATACATCATCCAGATGAAAGGTTGTAGTGATATATTAAAGAAGATCATAATATCTAAGAAAGGAATTTTTTTTTCAGATAGAGAAAAGATGAAAAAAGGAATGGGGTTGGGGCTTTAATTTGGAAGAGTAACAAAGTATCCTGAGGATCTTCAAAGTACAACTGTTTCACTGGTGATGAATAATGACAGTTAAAGAAGTGAGTCAATTTTTCTTAAAACAAGAATAACAGAAGTAAGGTTTCAATTCTAAAGCATTAAGGTGAATTTCCTTAATGTGACAGCTGTCCATTAAGCTTAACTTTCTACAGAGTTACCACTCAATATAGATCCTTGAAGGTACTCAGCAAAGAAAGTGGTGAAGGTTCAACCATGTTAACAGGGCTCTGCTGAGAGGGGTTACTCTTACAGACTAAATGTGTTTCCAATTTAATAGATGAAGTCTCTGTTTGCCAAGGTAATTGTAAGATGTTACCCTTCCCTCATTCTTAACAAAGCTAGGTTTTACATGAAGAACATCATTCCAAAATAACACGATACTGAGATATTTGAAAATTAAAGCATTGTATTTGGCATCCTAGGTTTCAGAGCTCTTAGTGTTTGCACACATTCATGTGGCCACATGCACACTTGCAGCTCCTCTGAGTCACCTCAGCTTGAAATCTTCTTGAGTTCGAGAGAGTATTGGGGCTCCTTTCTCACTAATACATTAGGTAGGTTGGGTTTAAAGTTCATCATGCAATCATGCTACTCCTGGAAATATGGGCACAGATAGCAATTGCTTCAAAAGAAGTGACCTCTACGCAGAGGAGTCCAATGTCCTAGCTAAAATGAGTAAAGTTTCTGATGGGTAGTTTTAGGTTTTCAGTGCTTATAGCTAATAAATGGTTTTATTTAATTATTTAAAACTTTGGAGGTAGTGTTTATTGAGACAAAAGCAAGACAGAACTTTCATAATAAATTTGAGTCCACATTGTGGGATTGGAATATCAGAAGGATAAGAATATGGTGCAGGAAATTAACCAAACTCCAAAACAAAATTGATAACATGATGGTGGATTTCTAAACGAAAAAGTCATTCTTTCTATAAATGTGATCGTAAAATTTGGATATTCAAAAAGTTGGGGAGGGTATTTTGTGTGAACCAAATTTAGAAAATGGCATAAGACAATTTATTTTCTTTTAAAAATGTATTTCATATCTGTCAATTTTCTTGAGAGTTCAACACCAATCCAAGTAAAATTATTCACAGAGCAGTATTGTTTGTCTGATTAGATACTTCATACTGTGAATAGACAGTTGTTTCTCCACAGAGGAGTATACAGTTGAGTGTAAAGAGGGTACTGTAAACATAGAAGAGAAATACAAAGAAGGAAAAAGCAGGCAGATAAAGCAGAGAAAGGAACTAAATACAAAGTGGTGACAATGAAGTATAAACATTCACTGTCTGAGATCACCACCTCTCATCTTTTTTGTGTACTACAGTTAGCCTACAATTGATGAATCTACACTGACTGTGCAGTTTTCCTTGTCATTATTTTAAGCAATACAGTATAGCAACCACTTATAATTCATTTAACTTTATTACACATTATGAATGATCAAAAATCATTTAAAGTAATGTCAAGATAACACAGGTGATATGTAAACATGGTGCCACTTATAGAGAATTGAGCATTTGTAGATGTTAATATTCTTAGAGTTCCACAAAATGACTGCCCTCAGGTACTGAGGAATAACTATGCATGAGGTTTTCTTTCTAGCAAAAATATTTTTTACTGAGCAGGGAAGGTGACACCCACAGACTCCTATATAATACTGCTCTTAAGGGACAAGTGACAAGGTACATTTTTGTCATTTGCCATGGGAAACTGTTTCATATATCTGCAATTACTGAATTCTCAATTTTCACTGTAGAAACAGAATAATAAGGCTTAGGCTATGATAGCTATCTTCATTAGACTTATTAAAACAAATCAGAAGAAATGACAATGAATTCATATATAATCTTTAAATCTCATATTGTATTAAGAGAACACTTGTATTATTACTTCTTTGTATAATATAAAAGAATAGAGTAAGGCTACCTCTCAGTGAGCAATCTGAAGATAGACTAAATGTTACTGATTGTCTTCACTGTTGGTTGTCTAGGTTATTGAGGAGGGAAACAAGTCACTTCTAGATAAGACAGAACCAGATGGTATCCATTAATATTGATATATATATATTATATTGATATAGATGAATGTACTTATTTCCGCTTATAAATGAGGAAAAGGGCTTTGTAAAAAAGGATTAATCAAATAATATCTAACTAATAGGCTCTTACAGAAAAAATGTAACATTTTTTACAACTCTTTTTAGTGAATGTATCTTGGATGTGTGAAGTGTTTGTTCATTTATTTTTTTACAAAATGAACTTACTGATTAGTTATAGAGCAGAATCGGCCACCTTCTTGACATTAGTTACTAATTCCCTTACAATATTATTAAATAAAGAATGAAGATGAGAGGGCAGGGATTCCAGCCCAGTGGGAGAGTAATACAAGAGGTGAGGAAGCAGAACCCTTGAATTATGTTGAGAAAGCAGGAAGTACAGTCTCCTTTGTTCAATGTCTGCTTTTCAAATGTTAGCACACTAACACTAGGCAGCCTATCAAAAATGAACATTTCTATGCCTTATGTGAAAGATTTTATGTCTTAGGCTTACATGGAGCCCAGAAATACACACTTTTAACAAGTATTTCCAAGAGATCACATGTTTTGAGAATATCACATTCAAATTTTAAGCTAAAGTTTCTTTTAAGTACTGTTTTATGATGGGCATAGAGAGTGTAAGACAGTGGGCCCCAAGTTTTCACGTACATGTGTCCAATAAGTAAAATAAACCCATAGTGGCAAAGTGCATGATTGCAAGCTACAGATTCTGGCCAAGGGTGTCACCATTCCATACTTCCAGCCAAAAGTTGGAAAGAGTAGGATTAATTTCTTCGCTTAAAAGTTTGTATGTAAGCCAATTTGACATATCTATGGACTACAAATGGCCTCTGGAAGGCCAATTTTCAACTTCTATCTGGAGCAAAGGCTTAAGTGGATTTGGAAGATACCAGAGAGGAAGCTACTGAACCTGATCATGGCCTCCATATTATTTCCTTAATTTGTAGGTGGTAAAGAGTCACCGAAGACTTGTGAGCTGAACAATGACATACGTAGTGGTAGCTTCTAACTTGGCAATTGAGTTTCCAATTAAAGAGGTAATTTGTTGTAATGGAATGGCACTAGTTTTAGTGATAAAGCCTCCCATTTGTGTCCCAGTCATACCATTTACTTCCTGATTTAATGAAGGAATTCCACTTAATTTATTTCTCTTCTCTATAAAATGAACACAATAGGCTAATTGTGAGGATCAAAATAAGTGAGAAAAGCGCCCTATAGCTTGTAAAGTGATGTTCAAATACATTTGTATAGGGATTTAGGGCAGGAGAAGAGAAAATGGAATTGCAGAAATGCATTGGGAGCCTGGTGTAATTGTTCAATAAAAGAGGGTGGGACTAATATTTGCATAATAATATGACTAATAGCATAATTTGAGAGGTTAAAAAGGAACTCTTCTGCCTTACTGTATGCAAGTGACAGGAAAATACACTGAAAATGATCCAGAATAATAGATAAGTATTTCCAGTTTCATTGGAGAGGTGCTCCCATCAATTCTATGGAGAAATTCAATATCATTAGGGGTACAGAATTACTAACTCCTATCTTCAGCCTAGCACAGACCATGTAATAAACAGAATCTCTACAACAATACATTCTAGAGTTTCAGACCTTGGCCCATTCATTCATTCATTCATTCACTCAATGAAAGTTATCAAAAAAGGGCTGGGGATCTAGCTCAGCGGTCTAAGTGTCTTCCCGGCAGGCGCAAGGTCGTGAGTTCAATCCCCGGTGCCGCAAAAAAAAAAAAAAAAAAAAAAAAAAAATTGTAGATGACCCAGGAGATAATCCTCTCTAGGGGATTTAAGTGAAAGGAATCCAAATGCCTCCTTACCACCACTTTCGCAGGTTTCAAGCATTCCCATCTTAACTAGGCAAGAGGCTTCTTTTTCCTATTGTCATCACCTTTTATTCTCTCCTTCCTTTTGCCTTGTGATGGTCCAGGTGCACTTGTTTACATTCACAGTGCTAGGGGAGATGGGCCAGGTCAGTGCATCTCTGGCTGGGTATCTGGACAAGAAGCACAGTACAGCAGACAGGATAAAGGCCACAGGCATTTAACTGGTGCATGGATCCACAAATCTCCAACCAGCAGATGACAGTACTGCCAGGAAGCATCCATTTATATCAGGGTGCAGGATGCTATCCAGATTTCTAACATCTTGAAAGTGACTGTGTAGGAAGTGAAAGTAAGCTATCTGCAGAGATAGCCACATAGTACTGCTGCAGACAAGTGCCCAAAGGTCTCTGCAATCTCTAAATGACAGTAGAAAATAGGTGGAGCCATGCAGAGGAGGGCATTGTTTTGGCACCTGGTCAAAACAAGAACCAGTCTGTTACAAGAATATGGTTGGAAGTATTTCTGAGTCAGTCATTTCAGCATCTAATTGTTTTCACTTTCTGTAGATAATATAAATGACCAGGAAAAGCCATTAAGTGCATGCTAGGTGGCCTAGAATTTTGTGGTCAAGGATTAAAGTAGCTGCATTTTAAGATTAGATGTCTAGACACAATACAATGGAGGGTGGTGTCACATTTCCAAGAATTGCAGAGGCTAAGTTAGTATCCACAGTTACATAATGAATATTCTTCTTAGGGTTGAGATGACTGACATCACAAGAAATAGTAGACTAATGTCACCATGGGGCCACTGTACTTGAGTGAGTTATATGCTATTTTAAGCTTAGAAGTGTGATGTACGAATTTAGTGTCTAATTATCCCAGTTTTCCCAATTTTCTGCATTTCTCAATGATAGCTAATTTTAACTGACAACTTGTCTCAATTTAGGAGACCCACAACAGCTAGGAAAGCATTATTTCTAAGTACACCCGTGAGAATATTTCTAGAAGAGTTGGCATTGAATCATTAGGCTGATTTAAGAATGGAACAACTCAGGGAAGGAAAAGGAAATGGAAAGGTGAATTTCCTCTCTTTTGGCATTAGGATACCCTTCCTCTTTTGTCTTTGGAATTGGAGGTTCTCTTCAGCCTCAGATTCATAGTGTTGACTTCTCTAGTTCTCCAGCTTGCACATACTGTAGCCTACAATGGGACCTTTGCCTTCCTCAATCATATGATTCAATTCATCAGATAGGTTTTCTCTCAAGTATCTATCTATATCTACATCTATGTCTATGTCTATGTATATATCTATATCTATAGCATCTCCTATTCATTCTATCTCTTTAAGGAAAACAAACATACTATATTCAATATCCCTTCAATAAGTGCATTTAATTGTCACTTTAGTTGTATGGAGAACCTTCCCAAACATCTCTTTTGTATTGATCAATTCATCAATCTAAAAATCATTATCCAAATATTTTGATAAGGGAGATATTTAGAAAGTCTCTGTACAATGTTATAGAGAAAAAAGCTGAAGTGGTTCTGCCTGTCTATCTTCCCCCTCTTTCCCTCCCTGCCTCTACCTCTCAAAGCAGTCAACATGGAACACCAAATTGTGGGAATTTCTCAATAACAACCAAGCCCAGGTCAGATATCAGCTACTAGCCCTTCATTTAATTCGGACAGTACCTACCTGATGATTACATCAGACACAACAGATTGAGGGTTCAGCTTCAGAAGATGCTCCCCACACACAAAAAAGAATATGCCCCCACTTCAGATGCCAGTTACAAGTCATAGATGTCATCTAAATTTTTAATCAATTGAAAGTAAATATAGAATTCCAACACACTCCTCTAAGGATTGACTAATTTGCTAGAGCGGCTTACAGAACTCAGGAGTATGCTTAACTTATGTTTACACATTTATTTAAAAAGAGTGTAACAAAGAGTGCAAATGACCAGCCAGGCAGAAGAGTTACATAAGTTGCGTTATGGGAGGAGGGACACAGGTTTTCCATGTCCTCCTAGAGTACCCACTCTCCAGAAACCATGTAAACAGTTATCCAGAAACTTCCAGAACCTGTTCCTTTTGGATCCTTATAAATGTTTTATTACATAGATACAACTGATTATACCATCTGCTAAAGGCATCAGCTCAACTATCAGCCCTCTTTACTCCCTGGAGTTTAAGTATGAGTGGAACTGAGAGCTCCAACCCTCTAATCATCAGTTGATTTCTCTAGCAGCTCCCATCTTGAAACTATTCAGAATCCTCCAGTTATCAGTCAATTTATTAACATACAAAAAGACAATGATGACTACAGTGATTCTCATATTTTTACAAATTCTCTGCCAAGAAATTAGGATTTGGCATAAAGACCCAATATGTGTCATATTATAATATCACACCCTTCTGCTGTCTTGTCAGTGTATGTGGTCTTCCTTAGGGACTTCTTTCAAAGTGAGTCATTTATTTGTTCCGTGGATTTTCCGCTGCCCTGCTTCCTTTCACTACTGTGTTGTGCACTAGCAATACCATACTGTCTCAATAGCAAGAGGAAGGTGGAGAAAGTAGCCCATTTCTTTGCTTGGTTCTGTGTGGAAAAGTTTGTTGTTATTTTTTGAGTCAGGGATATGTTATCATGGGTTATGCTGCTCGCTAGAATTTAGAAGGTTCAATTTTATCAGTGAAGCTGATGTTCAGTCTAACTTTTGTTGAATAACTCTATGTAAGACATCATTAAGGACTGCAAAATCTCAGAAGATCTGTAGAACTTCACAGGGATTATTGCCAGAGTCTGTGATTAGTTACCATTTTGAGACTTGAAAATTAGTAGCCAAGCATGAAAGCATATTTTCCCAAATCGAGGTTGGGTCCTATATCTCCAGAACGTGTTTTCTCTTTCAGAAACTAATATTCTACTTTGCTGTATCATTTTTCTAGCAAACCAAGCTGAGCTTGCATATGCATTAGGAATTTAGTAGAGTTTGTTTGCACTTAAATGGAAATTCCCAACAAACTCAAATCTGCTTTATTTCACTATATATATATATATATATATATATATATATATATATTGCTTCATTATTTATTTTCTTTCTAAGTGGAATATCAGTGACTTAGTGAGCTATAATTCTGTGTCTAGAATAGTCTAGTCATGTAATAGACAGTAAATATTATTGCCTTTAAAACGAATGATGTGAGAGAAAGGAAATTGTGGAGTAGTGATCAATAGCAAAATTCAGCCTTTCCAAGATCCAGAATCCAGACATTGGATAAAAACTTTTGAAAAATGAAAAAGAGAGCAGATTGCTGGGAATCAGAAGAATTTACAAGAAAATTTAGAAACTACAGAGAAGTTGGAAAGATGATCCACAATGCAGAGTAAATAAAAAATCAATTTGTACTCATTCTCCAGGTCTCACAGATTTTGGAGAAGGGAAATGGGCTCCCCAGAAGTATGGTAAGCACCTTGGGCTGGGAGATTAAGGAATAAACAGCAACAGAACCCATGAGTTTTGTGAATTGCAAAATCAGCTTGGGGTTTTGCTGTGAGGGGACTCCTTCCAGATGACAGGCAACAGCTGGAGAGGGATTGAAGCACAGGCACCCACCATACAGCCACGGGGCTTTATCAGGTGCCACCTAGGGAAGGTGTTGGTGATTTAAACTTGTTACTCAGAACAACTAAAAATCAACTTAACTTCAGGCCTTCCACTATTACCCACAGGGAAAGGGTGAATGGCAGTAATCAGAGACAGCTGCAGATAGATAGCAGGTTAGAAAAAGATCTCCTGAGAACTTTAAACTCAGGCCTTGAAGA
This sequence comes from Cuniculus paca, assembly GCA_004365215.1. Taxonomy (NCBI): domain Eukaryota; kingdom Metazoa; phylum Chordata; class Mammalia; order Rodentia; family Cuniculidae; genus Cuniculus; species Cuniculus paca. Next base: position 12,594 of record RJWT010033841.1, read on the forward strand.
ACACAGTTCCCATCCCCTTGGATGAGAAGCCAGGCCTGGCATGAGTTTCATTCAGAAACAGCTAAGTTTGAAATTGCCTGTTGGCTTTAAGTACCTGAACCCATTCCCTTCAGCACAGATCTGACATCTGCCTTCTTTATCCACCAATATAAGCGAGAATATGACTTTCTTTAGATACTGACACACCCTAGGGAACGTTTAGGGGCCGCTGGAGTAGGATAAACACCTCACAAGGCCATGGGTTACGAGGCCAGGTAGAGAAAACCCAGATTTGCTGCACTCAAAAACTGCCGATCCTACAAGGAAACCAATCTTTTGAAAATACAGGGATTTTTTTAATTTGTTAAGACTTATTTTGTTACTCCTTTTTAATTTTTTCTCTTTTCTGTTCTTTTTGTTTTCTTCTATTGTTATTCTTTTATCCCTTTTTTAAATTTTCAATTTCTTACTTTTTCCTGTTACCTTTATCTAATTCTATAAATATCCTTCTACTCTTAAATAGGTTAATTTATCTCACTTTTTTCCATTCCTTCTCATTACCCACTGTTTAATTTTTCAAATCTTTCTCTTTGCATTCACTCATTCTAACCCTCATATCCTTAATAGAATAATTATTAAAATGTATTAATCTCTAGTTTGTGGATTCTACGTTACTACCATTGAATCCTTTTCTATTATTGGTACAGGTATAGTTACCACGTTCAGTAGATATTTGCTGTATTCAGTATTTGGTTTATCCTAGGGTTTGTGCTAAAATTAAAGATTTTTTTTCTAAGGATAAAGGTGGCACACTGTTTTTATGGTATGTCAATATCCAATTTTTCTTGGATGATATTAAAGTTGCTTATTTATTTGATATTGCCAGAATTACATCATTGTTGCTTTTAACACATTTTCTCTGTATGCCAATAAATGGATTATCTTGTGATATTAAATACATTGTGGTCTATTCCTAGAGAACAGGCTGAATAGTCAATTACCCTGAACCTCCAACTCCTCTCTTATAATAGTAGAGGTCATAGCATCTTAGCACAGAGGCAAAGGACTATAGTCAGTCACACCCTGAGTACAACACTGAAAAGCAGACCAAGTAAAGAGACGTCCATACTAGCAACAAAGCCCACTAACCAACTACAACCCTATGCACAAAACCAACCAATCAAACAACAAACAAGCAAAAAATTATAGAAATATGAGAAGATAAGACAATAAATGCCTCCAG
>RJWT010033842.1:0-13824 GCA_004365215.1 Cuniculus paca
GCTCTGGCTCTGGCTCTGGCTCTGGCTCTGAGGGCTGCTGCTGTTCTTCAGGTCTTGCTCGTTCCTGAGACTCTCGAGGCCATTCAGGGTCAGGTCCTAGGGTTCCATGCCTGCATCCGGAGAAGCAGCTCTCTTCGCTCAATTTGGAACCAAGTCCAAGCAGAACAGTGGGCCTTGCTTTGCTGGAGGGGAGAGGTGGTGGCCTGTGCTACTATGTGGCAGTTTTAAAAACAGGAAGTTACTGTTTTATGACCCAATTTCAATAATTATATTTTTTAATTTGCCAGCTTGTCTACTTAGGATAAGTCCCCAACTTACTAAAATATACCTGTTATTGCAGTCAGATTTTTTATTGCAATGTCTTCATGGTGGTCCATTTCAGGTGACGTTTGTTTTTCTATTTTTTGTTTGTTTTGGTTTGGCTTTTGTACTACTAGATCAAACCTAGGGCTTTCACACGTAAGCTTTATCCCTAGCTTTCTTTGTATTTTTTTAGAGACAAGGTCTCACTAAGTTGCCTACGTGGGACTTGAACTCCTGCTTCAGCCTCCGAAAGTGCTGGAATTACAGGTGTGCACCACCACATCTGGCATTCCTTTTTTCAAGCTAAATGCCCGGGGACAGGCCAGATGTGGGGGCACGGCACATGCCCATCCCACAGCTTCTGCTGTGTCAGCAGCATTAATTGTTTTTAGAGCACTGTTTGTGAGAGGGTTGTGTCAGGGCAGTTCGAAAGGAATCAGGACTGTGAAGCCATTAGCGGTTTGTCAACCAAAACCCCCACCCTGACGTGGTCCACCACAGATCTTACCAGAGAGCAGGTAAATACGAAGTCCTGCAGAGAAACACTGGGATCGTGTCTTAACGTGTTGTCGCTGTGAACCCGCTTCCCTGTTGGTGTTGTCTGGAATGCTTTTCTACTTCATCTCTGGTGAGGCCCAGTTACCACCACCATCTTGATAGGGCCTGCATTTTCCTTTTGCCCTTGGAGGGCAGTTTTGGTGGTGGTGGAAGCTAAGTGGACAGCGCCTTTCTCGGGTGCTACATGGTTTTCCTGGCCAACCTGGTGTGAAGGAGCCAGTATCAGTCCTGCTATCTCTTTGGGTGCCCAGGCCTCCCTGTCTTAGGCCCCAGGTCTGCCTGTCTTTGCCATTTCATGGGCACCCTTGGGTGAGTGGGACCTGCTGCCATTCATCATCCCTTCAAACATGAAGAGTCTCATCTAGAAAGGTCTCCCCAGCGTCTCCGAGTGTGACTCCTGCATCCTGTCCTCTCTGTAGTAGCAGCTAAAAGAACCCCAACCTGGTCTGTCTCCTGTCCTCTGCATTCCCATCTGTGTCTGGTTTTTCATGCTCTGACCTTTCCGTGCTGTGTTCGCAACTCACACTTGGCTCACTGGTCATTTCTCAGGTGTCACATTTGCTGTTGAACTTTTGTGATTCTACGTTCACTTGCTGTCTTCATTTCTAGTTGTTGGGTTTTTTGGGGGTGGGGGTTAAAGCCAGAGCCTCGCACACACCAGGATGTACCATTGAGCTATGTCCTGAGCCCTTTTTAAGGCAGGATCTACCGACTTGCCCAGGCTGCCATCAAACTGCAGTGCCCCTGCCTCAGCCTCCCAAGAAGCCAATTCCCGGTGTGTGCTGTCGCACCCAGCTTGCACTTCGCTTTGGACAGTATCTTGTCGTTTGTCACGCTCCAGGACTGCTCATTATCTCTATAAACATGTCGGTCACAGTGACCTCAGGTCTGTGTTGAGAGAGTGGCCTTCTGCAGGGCTGAGGGTGTTATTTTTGCTGACCTTGCACACAGTGCCTGGCTTCCCTATGTTTTGGGGACCTTGGAGTAGAATCAGGTTCCTGTAGTGGCATCCTCTGAGTCACTCGAGGGCTGACCCTGCCAGCGACTGTGTTTGCTTCTGCCAGCACCTGCAGCAGCCTGCTTGGGGTGTGTGTGTGTGTGTGTGTGTGTGTATTTGTGACTTGTGGTTAGAAATTCTCAGAGAATTTTTTTTGTCTCTCTACTTCAGGCTGAGGCTCATGTCCCATATATCCTGTGCTCAGGTGGGGGTGGGCTCCTCGGTCATGGCAGGTAAGGGATGTTGATGGCTTTGTGGTGACCTTGGGTCCCAAGCTGGGTCCCCCATGCCAGCTGGGTCTGTCCCGAAAAGACTTCTGCTAGAAACAAGGGTGGAATTTGTCATGGGCCATTTCCTTCCCTTGCCTCCAGCCTCCTTTAGCCCATGTGGCAAGAGCAATGGGCTGGAGCCTGCAGGCGGATGGCGCCTGGCACTGCCTCCCTGTGAACCTGGTCACCAGGTGGCCCCATTCAGCGGGGCCTTCCCCATGGCCCTGCCAAGCCTGGAGGGTGAGGACGGTGGCGCTGCAGTGAGGCTCCCTTCCTCACCTGTGTCCTCGCACACACCCTCCTGCCTTATGTCCCGTTGCCCGCCCTGTGTGAGTGGCTTGAGCGTCCTGCCTCAGGCTCTGGTGCCCTGGGCCAGGCTGCCCTGTGTGAGGAACGGGAAATGGGTCCCTCCATGGAGCGAGGCTAGAGGGCCACGGAGGGCCCAACAGTGGCATCTGTGGGTCCCGTGTTGAGGTCCTAACCTCCAGAATGGGACTGTGCCATGTTGTGCCCATCTTCTGCCACCAAGAAGCTCACCTGGGCCCGGTCCTGCCTTTGTGGGCCAAACTCCTAGGCCTTCACCCTAACCTGGGTGCAGTGGGCACTGGTGCCCGCACCATCCACCATCCAGACACCAGGACTCACATCTGCCAGCTGGGAAACATGAGTCCTCAGTCATGCCTGGGGACACCCAGCCCCTCCTAATGCTCAGCTTGGGCTCCAGGGTCCCCGTGCCTTACTTCCAGCTCTGCCTCACCTTGTGCATGGCTTTCTGTTCTCAGATAAACTTAGGCAAGTGTGGCTGAAGTTTCTGGCACTATCTGACTTGTGTCTCCTGGGCCATAGAGAGGGCTGTGGACTGTGGCCATATGGCCCCCTCAGCCCTGTGGTGACCCTCCCTGCGCAGCCACAGGCCGTACTCCAGCTCTTGTTGCCTCTGCCACCACCTAGCACATTCCTGCTCTTTCCCAAGGACGCTACCTACTTGGGCTGTGTTGCCCTCTCCACCGCCTGCAAGGTCATTCTGTTTCCTCTGGTGGTGTCCCTGTCCCTAAACAGCCTCCCAGCAGACAGTGAACAGAGCGCTGGGTGCTGGGTCTGCTGTCCCCTGGGAATAGGCCTGAGCCACGTGGTGTCCCGATAGGGACCTTGGCCTGCACAATCCACAGGTGAGCGTCAGCCCCGACCTGCCAGCCTGACTGCCATCTGCTCCTGGGTACCCTGTCACCCATCCTGCCATGTGACAGTGACACCATGCTCCACATCAGTTCACTCTTCTTACAAGGAGGGACACAATGTGGCCCCAAATGCCTGCGTAAGTGCCCAGCCTACAAAATTCCAGGGGTAAGAAAGGCACCACTTCTAGGATGACAGCTTTCTAGAAAATTTGTTTTATTAATATTTGAACATACAAATGGAAAAGAATAAATATGTGATCGCTCCATCTGACACCACTTGGCGGCCATGCCAGTGCCTGGGAAGGGGACACGAGGGTTCGCCAGCTCTGCACAGAGGAAGGCGTGGGTGCCACTGTCACCAGTGGACAGGGAAGTGGCTGTGCAGTATGTGACACCATGGTGAAGTCCCACAGGGGCATGGGTGACTCAGGCCCGAGGCTGCACTGGCCCTGCCCACTCTACCTGCAGTGGCGTGAAAGTGTCCCTGTCAGTGGCAGTGTGAAGACTGGAAAGGAGTCCTGTGAAATGGGACAGAGCTACTGATGAAGCAGCTTATCTCTGACGTGGCCTCTGAAGTTGGCATGACTGTCGCTTCTCATTTCTTGGCAGTTAGCAGCGGGCCTGGAAGCCCACTGTGTCCCACAGGGCAGCCGAAGACACAGTGTTTCCCATGTGGACAGAGGAGGGTGTGATAGGCCTATTGCCTCACTCTCCCTGGTGCTTGGCGAGTGGGCAAGTCTCACCCAAGCAGACAACAGCTGCACACTCCAAGGTCGCCCTCAACTCTGCAGCCACCTGGGAGGGTGGCCACTGTCACACCATCCTCATCCCACCACCAGTGGGCAGAGAGGCTGCTGTATTTTGTGGTTGGCACAGAGGTGTGACCTCGGCTGCAGGACACACTGGGCCGGGGCACCGCCTGACGTGTCACGCGCCTGGGCTCTTGGCAGCTGATGCACACAGGTGCCCTCAGTATGCGATCTTCCAGTGGGTGGGCTGCTCACACACTTTCTCCTCGTCACCACAAAACCGGTTGTATGTTGTCTTGGGATCAAATCCCAGGATTTCTCTTTCCTCATGAATCCGAAAAGAAAACGTGGAGACTGACGTGCCAATAAAAAACCTGCAGAGCAACATAAGGGTTCCTAGAGTTACACAGGCCCAGCAGTTCCGGAGCATTGCAAGAGATGGGTAGGAGCCTTGACACCTGCACTTTGGCGGCTCTGCCAGCACCTCCGTCCGACCTGTGCCCACTGCTACTGCAGGCCACGCAGGGTGCAGATGGACATGTGTATGCTGGGCCAGTGGGGAGCCCTTTGCCAGGCCTAGCACAGTGCAGGCTGAGCTGCTCTGAGCTGACCTGGCGTGCACTGGTCTCCACCTCTGATGGCACCAGCAACCAATCAACCTAAGACATCTGCAGCACGACAGGGGTAGGACTGGAGCTATGGGTGCCCTTCGGCTGGGTGACACCTCACGTGGATGCCGTGCAGCTTCCTGACAATCACAAGGGAGGAGGGCAAGTGCAAGCTCTTAGTTCTCCAGAGCAGCGTCCAGGCCAGTGGACATTGCCAGGCATTACGCACCACAGTGGCCCCTGAGGACAAAGTACCCACTGCCTGCGTCCCTGGCAGGCCCTTGGGGGCAGCACTAGTGCCTCCTTGCCTGGAAGTGACAGCTGGCAGAGCCCACCTCAGGCTATGACCAAAGAGCAGCACGTGCACACGTCTGTGCCCACCCCGGCAGTGACCATGCTCACTCTCTGAGTTTCCATCTGACTTGAACCTGCCAGTCCTGGCTCTGGTCTCCCACAAAGGGTCACTGAGGCTGGATCTCCCTCTGAGAGCCTGAGAGCCCAGCACAGGTCCCCATGCTGCCAGGTGTGTCCTCAGGAGGCCAGCCACACCAGAGACTGGTGGCTGCTGGGGCAGGGCTTGGGGGTGACGGGCAGGTGACAGGAGAAGAGGCCTGAGCTGAACACTGCAAGACTCAGGAAGGTAGTAAACCCGACTGGTGAGGAAACTACCAGAGTGCGTATGGATCTGAAGTCTGTGCTGCTCACCAGTACCCTGTGAGAGTGGCCCCCAGCAAGAGGGAAGGGTCAGTACCTGGCGTGTGCGCAAATCCACTGATCGATGATGGCGATGCCCCCATCCTTGTACAACTCCAGCTCCTCCCAGGTGGGCTCGAACCTGACCATCTCAGGCAGTAGCCTCTTCAGCTCTTCCTGTTCTGCAGGGCAGAGGAGGACACTAATGCAGGGTCCTGGGGTGCAGACTCACACATGGGTGTGTCTGGGCAAGGTTGCTGCCCGTGACTCCAGCAGCGGGGTAAGAGGTGAGGTCTGCCGAAGGGACAAAATGAAGTCACCATCCAAAGGCCCCTACCCTTCCTGATGGCATCCGTGGCCACGAACACCCTGGGCAGCTGGTACTCCATCATGAGGCTGTGGATCTTCCTGGCAGCGCCCTCCAGGCTGGGTACGTCCTCCCTGTGGCCCCAGATGAAGTCCTTCCTCCGCAGGTGGACGGCGAGGTATTGGCCTCCCAGTGAGGAGCCCAGCTGGACCTAGCAAAGGACAGAAGCAAGAGCTGCTGCACCCTGGCATCTCACGATGGGGAGGGATGAGTGTTCCCTGTGGCAGCCTCCACTCTATCCCCTCCAGAATGTGGGGGCGGGGACAGACGGCTTCCCCAAAGAAGTGGTCAATTATAACACATCCTAGTGTCCGAGTGAGCTAAAAACAGTAAGTAGAACTTGGGGGGCGGGGAATACCCACTATCTAGGGCTTGCTTCCCAGTAAAGACTATCCAAGCACAGAGCTAGGATTACTGCAGCAATGCCCTCTGGAAAGGGCCCAGACATCCCAGGGAAGAACACAGGGTCTGCTACAAAACAGTAGCAAAAGGCACCGGGAATGACAACGACTTCATTGTGAAACTACACATGGAGAAACGCAGACTTCCAGGAAGTACTAAGAACCACTCCTAAAAAATCTGAATGTTGCTGGACCCAACAGTGCTGCTGCTGCGCCTTACGACCCTTCCTGCCCCACCTGTCGAACACAGGGCGACTCCGACCGCCATCCCCTCGACCTCAGCTTGCATGTTTTTTAAAGTCTCACTGAACACTAAGAACCCTCTGGGCTTGGGGCCTGCAGTCATGTCCTCACTTTACTTGCGAGAGCGCTGTGTGGCAGGCTGGGAGGAGAGGGCTGCCCAGGCGCTCATGGAGGCTAGTCACCACCGGGATTTGCATCTGGGCGCAGTGAAGCACCCCCAAAAGGGGCGAAGGATGACATGCCACGCGTGCTCCGACTCCTCAGAGCTTGGACGTGCAGAGGGAGACACGCTACCTTCAGCTTCGTCCAGTCCTCCTCCGTGGGGACAGCGTCCACAGCGTCACTGGAGTTGAGGAACTTGTTCCGGAACTCATCTCCTGCCACCCGCAGGTGCTTGGCAAACACCATGCTCCGCCGGGTCTGCAGAGAGGGGTCCAGGTGAGCACTGTGTGGCCTTGCAAACACGCATGTGGGCCACCGCCCCACCCAGTGCTACCTGGACCATCTGCACAGGAGCTGGCCCCTGAGGACAAGGCTGCTCGGCCCTTCCAGCCTGGATGCCACCCTCGGCTCCCCCTCAGCCTGTGAGCAGCACTGCTGCCTGGCACCAGCAACGGCTCCAAGTAAGACTGCTTCGAGCAGCACTGCCCCACCCTGGCTCACTTACAGGACTCCTTGACAAGCTTCCTGTCTTGGCCAAACTGAGAAACTACATCTCCTTTCCAAACTAGACACCTGCTTTATAAGCTACCGCTGGTTGGGCCAAACCAAGCACTCAGGCTGACCACGGTGTCTTCAGCCGTCACCCAGGGCACCCTTCCCAGCAGAATGATCCCAGTGGTCAGGGCTCACTGCAGCAGATAGCCCACCTCGCCCAACTAAAGAGGGATAAGCAGAAAGTGCTAGGCATGCTCCACTGATGGAGCGAGAGGAGGGAGAGAGAGGACAGCTCCAGGGCCGGCTGCCACTTCGCAGAAAAGAGCCATTGTGTCTTTGAGACCCTGTACCCAAGGTGGGGTCTGCACCCTGCCACACAGCTGCCCACACAGAACCTCTGCTCCCCAGCGAAGGGGAGAGGCAGCTCGGTGCCCAGCCTAGGGCTCCCGAGAGCTCTGTCACCTCAGCCATGGCAGAAGGAAGAGCTGCTGTTTCAGACTTCAGAAACCGCACATGTCCACACAGCAGGAACGAGGAGAAAGGCAGCCCTTAGGAAACACTCACGTCCCAGTATTCTTTTCCTCCATAGTGGTCATGAAGCAGGTTTTCGGCTCTGTCTAACATCACAGACCTAGAAGAGTTTAAGGACTATCACAGTTAAATGTGATTCTGTCTGCCCCCTCTGGGAGCCCTGCAAGGAGAACCGGGGGCCAGGCAAACCTGGAAGTCCGAAGCAGGTATGCCTGGACAAACTGGGGAGACTGAGGCAGTGGAGGGAAAGAAAGAAAAAGGAAACAGGCAAGCTGCGCAGAGCACATGTGATGAGTTCTTCTAGGAATACAAAGATGGTTCCATATTAGAGAAGCCACTGCTGATGTCAGAGTGAGAGACAGCTCAACAGAACCACAGGGCGTACAAGCTCGTGCTTTCACCTGAGGTGACTGTACCACCTCTGTACAGGGACATGGCCTCCCTCTGCCAGGCGTATGTCTTGAGCTCATACTAGCACCCTGCTTCCAGTGAGTCCTCTTCCTGCACCTTCCACACCAGGCAGGGCCTGGGTGCCACCAGTGCCCAGCTTTTGTGCAGACAGCAGCTGGAAAGGTGGCCACAGCACTTGCATGGACACAGTGGGCATCTCCAGCCTTCACCACCAGGTCAGTTTTAGCAGCCCTGAGCCCAGCACAAAAGCTGGACTCAGAACAGTGGTGGCGAGCCTATGGCATGTGTGTTGCAGCGGGCAGGCAGAGGTGTGTGCCAGCACAAGTGAGCTGCCACAGTGTGGAAGGGGCCCCGGGCCTCCCACACAGCCTCCTCTCTCTGCCTGCTGTGCCTGCCTTGAGCTCCACACATGGAAACCTAGCCCTGCCCGCTTTCATGGGGCTCTGCAGCCGACGTCCCCTGCTGAGACGGCGACAGCTGGGTGGGCTGCTCAGCTGACACTTCACTCTGGAACGTGACACTCTCCCTAGTCTCTGCTGAGGGTCCCGAGTGTCTGACTGGGTTCCACTGAGGTGCTAGGCCATGTCTGGGTGCACACATGGCATGTGTAAGAGGATGACAGTGATGTGCCCAGCCCCCCCCAGCCACTGCCAGCCACTGCCTACCTTCTAGCAGTGCCAGGGCCAGTGCTGTCCCTATTAGGCCAGGCATGTTTCATGCCTGTGGCCAGGAGCTGCCTCTCCCACCAAGTCACATCCTGCCTTTGGCTCAGTTTGTTGCAGGCTGCCTGCCCTTTGCTTCTGACTCTGAGGAGCTTTGTCTACACTGTGGACAGAGTCCCTTGCTGACCTAAAGCTGGACTCTCCTTCAGAAGCTGGCTCTTCTTTCAGTGGGAGCAAGCCCTCCATTTAACGTAACTGAGGCGGCTGGTCTTGCTGCAGTGCTAATTAAGGCTGCAGTGCTGTCTTGTGAGCGCTGCAGGGCTGAGGTCTTCCACCTGCCCTGGGGCTTCCTGGGGCTGTGCAGTGGACAGTGACCCCCCCACAGCTCCTCCTGCCTGTTGCCCAGCAGAGGCGCAGCCCCCAGCCTTGCTTCTGCTACAGCTCCAACCAGGCTGAGCTCCACCCCAACCTGGCAGCGCAAGTCAGAAAACATGGAACAGCAACTGTGTGCGTCCCACAGCTCCAGAGCTGGCCCTGGGTTCAATGCCCAGTATCAGAAAAAAAAAAAAAAAGGAAGGACCGGTCTTGGACAATGGGAAGGCCTGCTGCAGGGCACTCCACTAAGAGAGGCCTGGGAACAGACGGCTTCTGCTTGCAGGGTCCTCAGACTGCCACAGCCACCTGGAGCTTGCAGCAAATCCAAGGAACACAGCACTTAGAAGTCCAGACTGGAGTGGCAAAGACTGCCGGGTCCCACAGGACTGCACTGCCACCCAGTGGCAAGTGAGGGGAACTGCCCTCTGTTGCGGCTGTATAGTCACTGCACTTTCTGAGATCCAGACCTGAGAGGTAAGTGGTGGGGGGCTGTCCAGGCTGTCCGGGCGCTCAGGAGAGCAGAGCCCACCACTCAAGCCAGTGACCTTCGCTCTTCCTGCGTTAGGCCTCAGCCCTCTTGCTGGGCATCTCTTTCCTCTGCTGCTGGGCTGCTCTCCCTGCTCACATCTGGCTAGCCCCGCAACACCAATCCTCTCACAGAGAATGCGGTGGGGGCTGGTGTGAATCCTGCGCCTCCCACCCGGTACTGAGATTCAGCCAGCGTCCCAGGGAGCCCTGAGAAGGGCGGGGCTGTGCCTGTGCACACAGCTGGCCAGGCCCTTGCTCGTGGCCACCTCCAACTCCTGGGGTTTTCTGCAGCCAGGGAAGGGACATGGCCCGGGGACTCACCGGGCCGATGTATTCTTTAGCAGCACAGGGGCCACCACAGATGCTGAGCCTTGGACAGAGAGGCAGGAGACGTTCAAGCCCCGGGTTTCTTCGTAGCCCCAGAACCAGCCCCTGGAAGACAGAATCCAGTCTCCACAAGCTCACACACTCACAGGACGTGAGCTCCAGACACATCCACGTGGGCACACTGGATGAAACCTGCCGCTTTGCCAGGAGCAGCTCACATGGACAGCTCACATGGACAGCGACATTCTCGCATGGACAGGACACCTGTGCCTGGACAGAGCACTGTGAGACGACCCAGGAGCTGAGGTGGAGCAGGACAGCAGCCCAGCCCACACCTCAGCGCCTGCAGAAACGCACTTCTCCCCTTGGATCAGTGCGTCCCCAAGTGCTGCGCACCAAGGAGGGAGAGAGACAGTTTCTCCTTGTGGAGGTCAACTGAGACCACAGCCTCAGACAGCGAGTGACACGCTGAGCTAAGACCACCAGCCTCATGCATGTGCAAGTCCACTAAGGAAGGCAGTGAAGCCAAGGGTAGTGGCACATACCTGTAATTCTAGCTACCTGCAAGGCTGAGCCAGGAGGACTGAAAGCTGGACCTAAGCTTGGGGACCTTGGTGATTTAGTGAGATACTGTCTCAAAAGATCAAAAGGGTTGGGGCTGTAGCTCAGTGGTACAGCACTGGCCCAGCGAGCACGAGGCCTGGGGTTCAGTCACTAGCACCGCAAAATAAAAGGGGTAGGGTGCGACTGTGCCTTGGACAGAGGTCTTTAAACAGACCAAGTGCCCTCCTCTGTGACACAGCCTGGGCCTCAGGACGGTGAGCAACGCAAGCTGTGTTTGGGGCGCCTGAGCCCGCAGTGCTACCTGTAGTATTCATGCTTGTCCTGAGAGTAGAGCGGTGGGTCAATGCAAGGCCGTGCGTCAACCTTCTCCTCCCAGGTGCCCTCCTTCCAGCCTTCTGCGTAACCCTGCAGGACGTACACCTGGTCGATGAAGGGCCCGCCGGACTCTGGGGAAGAGCAGAGGAGCAGTGCAACAGTGACAGCAGAGGCCGCCACATACTCTCACAATCTCTTCAGGGCTGCCTGCGCCACGAGGACTAGAGGAAGAGGTTGGGGGTCAATGCTATCAGCACACAGGCCCTGGAGGCAGCTGGGGGCCCACTGAGATGGCTGTGGTCTCTGCCCAGGCCCCTCCTTGGTGTCCTTCGCACTCCTGTGCCCAGTGTCCCGGCCTCACTCCTCTGCTGAGCACCTCCTTCCCCTGCTCCTGTCTGCTCCCTTGCATGTCTGCCCACGCCGTGGCCTCCACACTCCCTGCTACCATCTCACTTGCTAACCACCGCCTAGAGTGCACCTCCAAGGGGGCCTGTGTCCCCTGCCCCACTGCTCCTGCCCACACTGGGAGAGCTGCCTGCCACATCCAAGTGCCAGTTCAGACCTTCCAGAGAAGGAATGAAAAGAGCCAGCTATGAGAAACCACAGCCGGTGAGATTTGGGACCAGCTGCGGGGCTGTGGGCCCAAGGACCCCGCCCCCCCTAGGGCTGAGGTGCCATGCTGGCCCCATCATAAGTGCCATCCCACGTGGCCACCTGAGCCCAGCAGAGGCCCAGCCGGCTGAAGACAGGTGGGAGGAAGCCAGTGTCTGCCTGGGGAGCCTGTAGTACAGACTGTTTCCCCATGCACTCCAAGGGGAGGGATGTGGGGACAAGGGGAAAGGCGGCCCTGTCGCTGCTGGGTGCCACACACTGCCATGGTGAGCACCCAGATCACCTCTTTCCCACCCTGAGGCAATGGGGCCTTGCAGGAAGGCAGACAGGACAGATTCTTAGATTCCTCGGACTGTGACGAAGCCAAGGTCTAGGTGCTCTCTAGGCTGAGGCCCGTTGGCCTGCTTGCCCGACCACAGCTCATTTTCTGGGACACACTGGCACATGTAAAAGTTGGACAAGAGGGGTGCCTGCCAAGAAAAAGCTTCATGAGGTGCAGGGCTGCATCGAAGCCTGAGTGGGAACACAGAAGATTCTCTCCCAGCACTTACAGTCCCAGTGTTCCCGGTAGCGAGAACTACAGGGCAGCCTGAACCATGGCTGGAAACAACCCCGGAGGGCCCAGGCCCAGAGAGGCAGAGACTTCACACAGTGAGCCGAGCACAGCAGCCCGCTGCCACAGACGGCCTCCCCAGTGCCTCTGCAGGAGCCCTTCCTGCTCTCTCAGGCCTCCCTCTTGCAACTAAAGCCAGTTAGCGCTAAATACTTTTGCTCTAAGAAAAGCTTTGTTCCCATCAGGAAAATGGAAAAGGAAGGGGGAAGCATAGAGGTATTACACAGACGCTGTCCCCTCTCAGCCTTTCAGAGTGGTCCTAATGGGGCGGTACCCCAGGCCACTGCTTTCACACCAAGCTCTGGCTGCACTGGCTGCTTCCAGACACCCAGCCCTATTCGCCGAGAGGAACCAGGAAGGCTGCTGGCAGCCTGGGAAAGAATGGCCCTGCAGGGCCCGGAGGCGGAACTGGTGGGCAGGGGAAGGACCCCGCACTGTTTGGTCTTTGCCACTCCACTGCCTTCTGCCACCACGCCGGGGGACTCACCCGCGATGAACTGCTCATACTCGATGACCGGGATGTTCCTGTTGAGACTCGGAAGATCGAAAAACTCAGACCAAGGGATCCGGACCTGGTGGATGTCAGGACTCTGCCAGTGATAGAGGCGGCCCCAGGGGGGCAGGACGAGCACCCACTCCTCGGTCTTCAGCAGGGTCTTCAGCAGGGAGGCCACGCGGATATAGACATCCCTCCGGAGGTTGAAGCCTTCTGGGGGGTTGACATCGTACAGCAGGTACCTGGACAGGGGCAGACGTACTTCCTGAGCGCCAGGCCCTGCACAGGGCACCGGCTGCCTCCACTGTTAATGGTGTCCGCAGCGAGGCGGCTTCCCGTGTTTCTTTGTGGCAATTATTCGCAGAGTTCCTAAGTACAAAGAGCGGGCCTCCGAAGACCAGGTACTCTGCAATGCCGGTGGAGTCTCAGAATCACTGTTCGAGAGGTCCTCCAAGTGCCTGGTCACTCAAGGCCCTGAAGGGCAGTGGTTTGTGTGTTAAATCTACTATAGTTCCCGTGTCAGGAGTTATAGCTAGAAATACTTTTTAAAACTTCAGTTAAAAATAATGCATTACATGTTAACGAACGAGGTTAACGTTTTTAAGTCAACAAAAGGTATGTTTAAAAATAAGCGGTGGACGGGGATTTAGCTCAGCGGCATAGGCGCCTGCCTGGCCAGCGCGAGGTCGTGAGTTTGATCCCCGGTAACAAAAAACAAAAAAAAAGCAGTGAAACGCCTAATAATAGTACTGACTCCGGGGTCTCCCACACTGGGAATCGTGCCGGCTCCGCCGTGACCCTCCGTGCCAACCCTGCTGCAGCCGCACAAGGTAGCGGCCCTTGCATCTCCATCCCCCCGACCGCGTGGGCGCGGGCAGGTCGCGTCTGCGCCAGGGATCCCTAACCGCCCAAGCCGGGGAGCAGGTCGGGCCACGCCCACTGCGGGCCCCGCAGGCCTGACCCCTGCCCCAGCGACCCTACCCGCGGACCCCGCCCCAGCGACTACCCGCCCGCCGCGGCCGGCCTCGGCGCGCGCGCGCTTACCGTCTGCGGGACGCCACTCCCGACAGGATGTCGGCTGCCGACTGGCCGGGCCAGAACTCCTCGCCCGAGGCCGCGATCAGCGGCCAGGGCACCGCCTGCAACAGCAGGCAGAGGACGGCGAGCGCCGCCATGCCCCGGCGGCCACGCAATTCCGGCGCCCCACCCCCGTCCCGGAAGCGCGCACTTTTGTCGCCCCGGCGGAGCGCGTCGCCTGTAGCCACGGCAACGCGGGGAGGCTGCGTCCTGCGCGTGCGCTGTCCTCGGGCTTTGGGGTTCAGGCGCCTCTGGGCGCCAGCACCGCCCTCCCGGACGGACAATGGGCG
>RJWT010033844.1:0-13808 GCA_004365215.1 Cuniculus paca
GAGGTGCCTGATCTGTGTGGTTTTTGTTTATTTCTATTTTTTTTCTGGAGCATTTGGAAAGGTGGTCCTAATACTTGAAGAGCTTGTATTTTCTGATTTACTCTTTCCCAGTGTGAGGATTTTCTTTCCTCTTGCCCCAAATTTCTTTCAGGGTATCTAAATTTTGAATATTCACCAATAGCACTTATTCTGTATACTTTAATACTAGCATAAATAATGAGTAGGAAGATTTTCTTGGCTCATTTGGAGCCATTTAATCGTGTTCTCACAGGAAGCTTTCCCATCTTTGTTTTATTCACACCCAAAAATTAAATTTTTGGAAAACAACTGTGTGCTGTACACGGTGGGAAGGTAGCAGGGATTCCAGGCATGGGACAAGGTAGAACTTATCCTTGCTGTTGTAGAGTGATCCCGCTAATGGGAACAAGAGGCAGTAGATAAAGTACACAAAAACCAGGTAACCGAATGTGTTGAATGCCATGGGGTGCTGTGGGAAAAACTAGGCAGGCAAGGTAAAGGGGAGGCAGAGGGGTAGAGAGTTGTCTGAGAAGAGTTTGCTGGCAGCAGGGCTGGGGCTGGTGGGAAAGGAATGGAATGCCCAGTATACAGTATTGATGAGGCCATTGCTTTTAGTGTCTTGTAAGTGCCTCCTTAAGTTTTGCAGCCTGGATGCCCTGCTTGAACATTTCATCCTAATCCTAGCCCTGGCCGGAAGGTGACATTTCAGCTGGGGTCTCACAGATAATAAGTATCCAGGCCTTTAGAAAGCTGCTTGCTCTCAGCTCACTTGTGAAAATAGTGTTTGCTGTGGCTCATTTCAATGTGATGCAAAGATATCTGCATAAATCCTGTAATTGCCAAAATTGACCCATCAATGTTAAAGATCCTTTTAAGTGGATCATTTTCTTCCTTTTACACAGCTATCAAATGCAGCACTAATGAGGGGTGGTATTCATCTTGTTTTATAACCCAGAGCCTTTCTGTATTCATTAGCATGCAGAAATCTGACTGTGTGGTTCTTGGAAACAGGAGCAGACACCCATCCTTGCTGCCTATTTTCATGCATTTTGTTTTTTAATTGCTGAGGGGCTTGGTGCTCAGGCCTGGTGGTTTCATTTCCTCCTTTACTCTGACTTCAGAATGCTTTGGGCATTGCTTCTCTAATGGAGAATGTCTTGGTTGCCTTCTTGGGGGAAGTTTTCTTTATAGATAGCGTGAACAAATATAGGCCGTTAATTAAAATACATCATCAGTATTAAAATATTACTGAAAGACACCACACGGCAAGCATGCTGCATTGGTCTTTCTAGTGCAGTCTACAGAACTGTCCCGGGAAGGATCTTGCGTTCCTGCATAACTCTGTTCTCAGGGCATCTGCCACTTTTCAGTGCTTTGTGTACTTTGTCAGGGATACTCACTGTCACTTCAGACAGAGGTGCCCCTCAGTCTAGCGAGGCCACTGTTATGACTTCCAGGCTGGGCTCCGTGCATCTAGTGCAGCAATATTTCCCCGTGGCTCTTTTTTCATGCTGGCATTTCAGCAAGTTGCAGGATGAGATTCTGCATTTGATTTTCAGCAAGCTTAACTGTGTGGCTACAAGAGATAAGGTACTTCTCTAGGATACATAGATGCCTTCAAGTCAAGTTTCACCTGAGCTGGAAATTCAAGTCCCTGAGCTCATCCTTTTTTTCACCACTTTGTCTAGCAACATTGGGAGCTAACTTAACTGTACTCATCAGTTTTCCAAAAATGTTTGAAAGTCTTAACCCAACTCCTTGCTTTCGATAAATGATTGTTGGGGACTATACAGTGCAGACATATATATCTATTGTGAATTCATGTCATGGACTGTGTTCTCTTTACTACTGAAAATAGAGTCATTAGCATCTTCAGATCTTTAGAGAACTCATTCTAGGAAATCAGGAACCAATTCAAAAACTCATCCTTAAAAATTCTGTTCTTCTAGAACTACTGTATTCCTGATACTAAAATATCCATATTAGTTAGGATTCTCCAGAGAAACAGAATACACACACGGGCGCACACGTGTATCCTATATGTGTACTATTTCTGTGTGTTCATCTGTTATCTACCTGTCTATCTGTGTCATGAGGAATTGGCTAATGTGTAATTAGGCTGTGTAATGGAGGCTGAGCAGTCCTACTGTGTGTAAACTTCAGTCTAGATGTGCCAGATTACTTGTTTGAAACCAGAACTCAGTTGTACTGTCAGGATACATGACCACTACACATACTGTGTGGTGTTGGTTACCTGGATTCTTCTGCTGGCTCCATTGCTATTAGCTGTGGGAAGTAACTCACCATCACTGCAACCCAGGTTTATCATATTCAAAATGGGCATAATGGTGTGATCTGTCACATAGAGTTGTTGTGAGCAGTAAGTGTGCTCATGCATAGGGAGTTCTTGTAATAACATGTGCGTATCATAAGAGCTCCAGAAATGCTCATGATTACTGCCATTATCATCCTAATCATTGTCATCACATTTATATTCTCAGAAATTAATGCATAAGAGTTAATGGCTTCTCCAGGGTTGTTCACATTTTACACTGTGTTTATGATGAAGATAAAATATATGTAAACAAAAGCACACATTTAAATTAGTGTTTTTCCATTATTGTGCCTCTGTCCTGGTATTGTACATTTTGGTCCATCCAGATTCTTCAGGAACATGGAGCCACCTTTAGTAAGTGGCAGTGGCTGGGAAATCATCCATCCATCCATTCATTCAATCATTCATTAATTTCTGCACTCATGCATGCATTTACTCAGCAGGTTTATTGAGCTACACCCTGTGCCAGGATCTTTGCTGGCCCCGTCATGAAATTAACATAAACTTATTATATTTAATCAATATGTTTAGTCTTGTTTAATAGTATTATTTTACTTGAATGAAAGGTGATACCTAAAACCGCCATTGTCTCCTGATACTTGAGTATGAGGCAAGGTTTAGGCAGAGGATTTTGAGGGAAGCTGGGGAAAGTGAGGGTTAATGTTACCTTGGCCTGAGGGCACCAAAGAGGAAAGGGCAGGTGGCAGGAGGGTAGGTCTGAAGGTGTCCAGAGGTGTGCAGGCAATGAGAAGCAAGCTCACCCCAGCAGGGAGATGTTGGCCATAGTAAAGACATTTACCCACATTGAGAGTGACCCCACAGGGCCCATATCCAGCCAGGTTTAGATGGCTCAGCCTATCCCACACTCATATCACCTCTCTCTGCCCTCTCTTACCTCGATGTCCTTTCTAAAGAAAACTTACAATGAGTCCACCTCTGAAGCATCCTTCTCTGTGTTGCCAGCCAGCCTCTGGAACATCTTTTACAGTGTGAGGCCAGAGGATGTAAGAGCATTTGCCTTCAAGGGTCCTGGAGATTAGGGAAGCACAAAGCATAGGAGGGACAGAAGGCACAGTGGAGAAGACACACTGACACTCATGGGGAGTAGAGGTGACCCTTTGTGCTGGCAAGTATGACCAACTGGGGAGAAAGCAAACCAGAATTGGACAGAGAAGTCAGCAGACAAACGAATAGTTAGTATCTGTTGAGAGATTCTTGTGTGTCACACAGTGTTTGAAATAATTCATGGATTAACTTTGTAAATTCTCACAGTAATCCAAAGAGGGTCTACTTATCCCCATTTTTCAGATGGAAAAATCAAGGCACAGAGAAGGCTTCGCAGAGGGATTCTCTATAAATTAGGCCTTGAACAATGTCTAGAACTTAGTCATGTGAAGAGAAAAGAGAGGGTTTTCCAGAATGGGAAGAAAAAAACCATGTGGTCCCTTCTAAACTAATGGCAGGGTGCAAACCAACTTTATAAGTCAAGATTTGTCAGTGGTACAATATACTTACGGAATTCTGCTATTTTATGAATCTCGAGCGTCTGGCTGAGATCCCCTCTGTATGCACCAGTTCTAGGCCTTTGGCCATCCAGGTTTACCCTCAAATGCAAATTGCCAGAAAGATAAATGAGAACTGGCAGCTCTACTTAATTATGCAGCCTTCTCCAATGTGTCTACAACAGACATTTTTCTTATGGTGAGTAATTACTCTTAGTGTGCCTCTTTGAGTGAGATTATGCTTTGGTAATTGGTTTTGAATCCTCAATCCATTTTGATTTGAGTTGTCGTGTTGGAATTCTTTTTATCAATGTTTGTTAATTGAGTCTAAGGAGCAGAGCTTAAAGTGATCTTGTCCCTGTCCTTCCTAGAAACTCGTCGAGGTGGGATAGGGAGTTCCTTTGGGCAGGCCCTGGGCTGTGGGATGTTCTTGCTTCACACTCTCAAACCGTGCTGAGAGGTCTCAATGTTGTCCCCTTGCATCTTATTTCTGAGTGGAGTCTGAATTGATTGGTACATGCTTATCCTTTAGGCAAGGAGGTAACCTCTGTTTCCTGCTCACAGACTCCTTGGCTTGCTGTGACCAGTCATCATGGCTGTATCATGATAAACATCTGCTTGGCTGAATAAAGTGCACAGTGCTTATGTCCTGTCAAACAAAGCCTACTCCAGTCCTCTGTACCCACAATGGTAATAGACGTGTAGCAATAACTGTCGCATCAACCTTGCAATACAGTTGTCCTTTGGTATCTTCAAATGATTGGTTTCAGGACCCCCCACAGATGCAAAAATCTGTAGATGTTCTGGTCTCATATAAAATGGTGTAGAATTTTCAAATAACCTATTCACATACTCCTATATGTGTTGTATTATCTATAGCTTACTTATACTATCTAATGCAGTTGTTATGGTTTATATCTAGATGTCCCCCAAAGCCTCATGCTGTCACAGGTGGGGCTTCATGGTCATTGGGTCACAACGTTGTATGGCTTATCACTGAGTCAGTCCACTGATGAGTTTATAGCTAAATGTGATATTGGGCATAGAAACCTGGTTGGAGAATGTCTCAGTTACTTTCTCCTCTCTGGGACAAAATACCTGCCACACACAAGTTAAAAGAAGAAAGGTTTATTTTGACTCACAGTTTGTGGAAGTTTCAGTCCATAGTTGGCTGGCTCCAAGGCAGGACTGTCTGGCAGAGGACCCTGGCAGAGGAGAAGCAGTCCATGTCAGGATAGGCAGGAGGCAGCAAGCAGCAAGCCAGCCTTCTTTCTGTCCTATTGTATTCCATCCAGGCTATAAACCTGTTATTTGTTGCCACCCACACTTAGGGTGGGACTTCCCATTCTCCACACCCAGAATAGTGCTAAACCAATCAGAGGACTAACACAGTTATCACACCTTCAATCCACATACTGTAGATTTAACCACCTCCAAAATACCCCACCTATGAGCACATAAGGCTTGAGGGAATGTCTGGATACAAACCCTAACAGAGGAGATGGGTCACTGGGGGCACGGCCTGGAAGGGTGTGTTTCCATCCCTGTTCCCCTGATCCCATTTTCTTCCCACCTGCCATGCCATGAGCCAGTTTCTCTGCCAGGCCCCTCTGCGATACTGCCCTGCCTTGGAGCCAAATAAAACTTTCTTCCTTTAAACTGCAGGTGTTGTATATCGTTGGGTATTGTGTCTCAGTGATGAGAAAGGAACTAAGACAACCACAGAAATGTTGTATAAGCTGTTACTATACTGTATGGTTTAGGGAAGATTGGCAAAAGACAAGTCTGTACCTGTGGAGTTTTTCCCCTGAATGTTTTAAATCCACGGTTGGTTGAATCCATGGATGCAGAACCACAGATCCAGAGGGCCAGCTGGATTTTGAGAGGAGAGGGATACATGGGATAATAATTGGAAAAGTGGGAAAATTTATGTCACAAATGGCAGGCATTGTTGCCATTCTGTTCTGAGCTCCAGCAATGGTTCTCCTGTGACCATTGGCAGGCTGGCTTTCCTTCTTGGATTTTAGCTCCACTGTCAGGAGTGGAAGAGTTTGCATGTGATGATACTCCCAGTGAAGTATTTTTGAGAATCCACTTGGGTGCGGAGGTCTTTGCCTGAGGAAAGGAAGAGAAGACTTGTCTCAGCTTGACTGCGCTTCAGGATTACTTGGCTAAAATAGACCATGCTCCTGCTAAGATGCCAGGTCTAGGTCCCTTCCTCCAGGCACCCTGGTCCAGTAAGTTGGGAGTTAGACTTTAGGGTCTTCAGATTTTTTTTCAAACATCCCAAGGGACTCTGATGCATTTACTCCGGGAACTATGATGTAAAGGTCCATGAAGAGAGGCTGAATCATAAAGGAGAGTGAACGAGGGGGCCGCTTGTAATGACACCTCCCTCTGGGGTATCTGGGTTTCTTTCCTCAGCACTGTGTCCTCGTATGTGTCTCCCATACTTTCCCCAAATGCCCACTCCCACTCCTACGCACCATTACAAACAATATGGGTTGAAAAGTTTGTTTTGTAAAAAAGCACAATATGCTGGAGTCTTGGCAGAAGGAAAATTGTGTTATGTGCTGAAAGCATCATCATTTGCTATGCGTGAAAGCTTATGGCTGGAAGGAGTGATACTCCATTTGCAGAGCATGATTTATGCTCATCCACAGAGGCACACAGAGACACAGACACACAGACATAGACACAGACACACACACACACAGACATACACACACACACACACACACACACACACACACACTCGAGTATGCTCCCTTACAACAAATATCGTTAAGAAAGGTGCAAAGGCTATGAGGGGTCTCTGTCTTTTCTGCTTCAAGAGCAAGGCACACCAGTGTTGGTCATTTTCATGGGGAAGAATTTTATTCCCTGTTTGCAAAAACTAGAAACACAGCAAAGACTTCTGGCGCAGAACATAGGAGGGAGTACAGAATGCTAGATTTCTTCATCTAGGACTGACTTCTGTCAGTCGGTGCGATAAGGCCCTTGGTTTTTCACTCTTGCTCAGTGACTCAGTAGGTTCTTCCCTGATGGGAGTCTGTTGGTTCCTAACCAGCTGGATGGCCTCCTGCTGTTCCAGAGTGCACTTGCCTTGGGACCGGGACAGTTCCTGAGCCAGGGGATTGATTCTGAGCACTGAGCACCGGCATTCACTGGGCCCATTTAGCTTTCAGCTGACTGTCTTCGGAAGAAGTACTGCTGTACCTGCTCAGGAGGAATGTGAGCATGACAGGTAATTTCCTCCTCCTTTTTCTTTATGGTGGAAACAATTGCCTTTTGGGGGTAGAGCACTAGCATTCTCCTTTGGATGCAGTAGTCATGCAATCACTGTTTGGAAATGCACGATCTCTCATTTTTATTATAATTGTGGCATATCTTTAATTTGCTTGGCATAATGTACTTAATCCATAATTATAAAATATGCAACTAGCCTTTGGCCTTATTCTGCTCTCCCACCACAGAAGCAGCTTGGTGTTTTTATTAATTTAACTTTATACAAGCTAACAGATTGCCGTAAAGGAAAACAGAATTTCTCAACCAGTTCAGCTAATAGCTGTGCTTTGGCAAAGGGCCCTGTGGTATGTGCTGAACAATAACTACCTCTCTCCAGCACTACTTGCAGGTTTTAATTGAATTTTTATCCCATGGATATCATGTTGAAACTATTAATCTGCGTCAGTAAGTCTTCTGATATTAAACAAGTTCTTCCAGGTTATTTTCGTAATACAAATACTGTTAGACAGTTGATTTCCATTAAAAATTCTCTACCACAGTGAGGCTAACACGGTTAAGGGAGCTTTTCCTGAACATGGCTAGGCAAAGAAATCTCATCAATAGGGGTGAAAATGCAGTGTGCTAATCTTGTTTGGTTCTTACACACACGCGTGCACACACACACACACACACACACCCTTCTTTGAGTGAGAGGATTTGGTCCTGCTGACAAATTTTGATAAATGATGAAATGCAGGACATTTCCAGGCACTCCTTGTTTGGGTTCTACATATCTGCCATTCATATCTTTCACAAAGAGGCACATCCATTCAGCAGACTTCCTCTTTTACCTCTGTCTTTCCTTTGCTCTCTCATCTCTAGCACATGTGACTGTTCTGCTTAACATTGGGAACATGCACTGCTGCGAGCTGTGTTTTCCTGTTCTAAATAGCATTTCATAGGCCTTATTGTCCTCTGAATTGTGTGTGCATATGGGTGCCTTTCTAGTGTCTGTCATCTGTACTTCCTGAGTTTCATAGATGGAATAGTTCACCAAAATGTAGGATATCAAAGCTGTGGCAACCATCTGAAATCTCCAATGAGGACTTTTTGTTTTAATGAAGGAAGCAAACTTTGTGTGTAGTTGGGATTGATGATGTTAGGAACGGCTACTTTATAATTTTGCTCTGAAAAGGTCTCATAATGGAAGATAATTACGGCTCTGCCATTGTTGTTTCTTTAGGTGTAACCCTTACCTCAAGTGTGTCTCACTGTGTTCCTTTTCATGTCTCTGGCTCACAACTGTCCTCTGTCTCATGCGCTCTGATATCCTTGATGATTTCTCCACTGGTATTAGAAGACATTTTCAATATTTGCACTTTATACCCTTCAGCTGTTTTGCAGCCACCTGCCAGCTTTACCAAGTCTTGGTCTTCTTCATGTGGAACTACCTTGCTTATAAATGTCGGACTTTAAAATTTTCCTTTCTACTCACACGCTCTTAATTATCCAGTTTTCTCATGCTCTGATGTGTACTGAACCTGTTTTCGAGTACATGATATCTTCCAGTTTCTCTGCACCCTCGTCTCTCCAGTCATCAAGTTACATGTCGTAAATTCCTTAAAAAATCTGCATGTTTTTCAAAGGCAAGTATCAAGCCTTTTTCATACGCAGAGCTTTCTTGGAGGTGTTGCGTAGTAAATGTTTGCCAGCTGGTAGGTGTCTCCAAATTAAGAGAGAATGTTTGACCAACCGAGAAGAAAGTTACTTCCTGACTTCTGCCTTGGCATATGTGTTAGATCAAGGTTGCCATCCTGGGGTGCACATCATTATTTGTACTTTGGTTTTACAGCATTGGATTTAGTCTTGAGTTTAAATCCTCACTGTGCAAATTATCCTCACTTGGGCAAATTATTTCTCTTAGCTTGAATTTCCTTATCTGCAAAATGGGGCACAGTTATTTAGTAACTACGACAATTAAATTAGGTAATATTTATAAAATAATTAATATAGTCACCGGAACTTGCTGAGATCTTAACAATAGTTGGTAATTATTACTATTAGGAGTCACTCACCTGCTAAAGTTTCAAATTGCTGTTTAAGGAAAACTTTTGAAATTTTAAGTTTGGCTCAAAGGCATTGAAGACATTGAGTCTATCCATTGCGAGTGAGACCCAACTGCTTTAATGAAATTCCTAGTTCATTATTGCCACTGGCCCATCCATGTCTATGAAAAAAGACAAATCAGTGGTCTCACAGGCTCAATGGTGCATATTAGAAATGTTTCTAAATTGTGAAATCTGTATGACTGTCTAAGTGAATAAGTGCTAGGCTAGTGGTCAATGTGCAGTCTTACGATGGATATAATTATTTGTGTTTTTGAATCTCTAGACATCATAACACTGACAGGAAACCTTAAAATGGCTGAATAGACTCACATGGAAAGTGGCTGTTTTTTACAAAGTGCTGCCAAACATAAGCCCATGGTCTCTTAAAGTTTATTTGGGAGCTTCTGAACCATGTCTTTTCTCCCCAGTTACCATTACTCTATAAATCAAGGTGAAACGGCAATACGTAGCAAACCATGTAAACTGTATTTCTCACTTTGGCATGGTTGTTAGACCTGGCATTTCTTAAGGAAAATACCGAAGCTGGCTGAAAAAGGAAAAAGGTGACTTCAACTACTGTAAGTCACTAAGGCCAATAAACATTCCAAAAGGGATCGTATTCAAAGGCTTTTAATCATCTCCTATTACACACAGTTTTTTGTTGGATAAATGTGTCATCAGCTGCTAAATACTTGTCTTGATTTTTCCAACTGTTGGAGAGTACTGATTATTTTAATGTCCTGTCCTGATCTTTGTTTCTCCTTTTCTTTTAGTTACTAACAAAGCAAACCAGGTTTTGTTTCAAAATGTTTACAGATAGGGTCCTCTAATTTATAAAAACGTAGGATTATAAAGCACTTATGGATCAGTTCCCTGGCACAATGCCAAAAACAAAAAAAAGACTGATCATTCCAGAAAATATTAATACTTCAGTATGAATGAAAGAAAGATCCTGGGCTGCAAGTTAAGATCTTTGGCAGGGTTTGTCATGGCTCTGACCCTCATTGACTGAGGAAAAGTGGGGGGATACTTTGTCCACATGCTATGCAACTCTAGCACCATTCAGCATGTCCTGTAGTTTCCCATATTATTGTTGCATCTGAAATGTCCTTCTTCTCATCCATCTCTTTCTTTACTTTTGCACTTTCAGCATCTTTCAAATCCTAGCTCTAGTCCTCTCCAACCCGCAGCAATTAGTGTGATTTTGGACAGTCTTATTTACTCTTCAGGACCAGTTTCTTTGTCTGCAAAATGCATACACTCACAGTCTCTCTCCCCAAAATTAATCAAATCAGTGCAAAAGTATTTGACCCATTAAAGATGTTAAATCAACAGAACTGTCCATCACTCTCAATCTAGTTTGTTTTCATCTACTCCTTCAAGCCCTGTGATTCTGGCAATGACCACACCGTCATGAAGCTCATCCTTATGAAAGATGTACATGAATAAGTTCAATGCCAGATCATCTAATGAATGTTATGTGGGAGTCAGAAAATGAGCTAAGGGAGAGGAGTGAGAGTGATTGTACAGAGTGAAAAAAAGAAAGGTCTCCTGAGAAGAAATCAGATAGCACATAAGGCATTCTTCCCCCACTGCAAATTCCCCTGGTTTCAAACTACACAAAATTGTATCTTTGACATTATGCCTTTAAAAGGCTTTTCAGCCTCTACCTTATAAAATTAGTTTTATTATGGTATCTCTTGGAGAATAACCCTTACATTTTAAGAATTTTAAGAAGCTATTTACATATCCATAGCTTAGCCTTTTCCAGAAAGGATTTCAATCAGGCAAGGATATTCTAAATATTTTTGCCATCATCCCACTGCCTGTTTCAAATCAGCTTTCAAGAAATAGGCACAGACTGTTCACCTGCACATGTTCATGAAGTTCTTTTGTCCTTTGGTTGAGTGTCAGCTCCTTGGAAACAATGGTATAGCTGTGGAGGTCTTCACGGAGAAATACATTCTTTCAAGGGAGTCCACAGATATTTGCTGAACCCGTACTCTTGGAACCATGCTGTTCCCTTAGCAACTTGGATGTGGATAAAACATTCATGGTCCCTGCCCTTGCCAAGCCAATAGGTTACTAGGAAAGCAGATAACAATCACATAAGTTAACAAGGAATATAATTGTAGCTGGCAACAAATGCTGTGAAGAAAACATGAAGGTGCTGGGATAGGCAAAGGAGGATGCCGCAGTGGGCTACTGAGATCTCCATTATATGAGCATCTCTGGGAAAAGGCTGGGCCTGTACTGGAAAGTTATTGATGTTCACGAAGATTTACTTGAAACTGTGAAGAGTTTGAGCTATGACCTCCTGTGGTCACCGTCTTTGGCTCTGTGTGTGTGCGCGCGCACGTGTGTGTGCAGCTATATGTGTTATTTATGACAGGGTGCTCAGAGGAAAAGAAGGAATTTTCCAACTAAGATTAGGCAGTTTATTTTATATGATAAAATGCTGTGTGACCATTTAAATGATTTTACAGTTTTTTAAAATAACATGATCCAGAACCCGTGTGGGAAACATTAATCCGTTTCGGGGGTTTAACATGTTAGCACACAAAATTCTACCCTTCTCAGCCGTGTTTCAGTCTCAGTAGAAGGCACTCCAGGTTTTCCAAGTGTGGGGGAAGTGGAGGGAGTAGCATACCTGTTGGAGGTGCTGGGGAGAGAAGTCCTGGATGCTGCCGTGGCTGCTGCCTGCGGTGTCCTAGTGGGTGTTTTAGAAGGCTCAGCCTGAGGCCGTGGCAGCTGCTGTGGAGTTGTGGGAAACCCCTGCTATACCCTGGGTCTGTATTCGCCCAGTCACTGTTTCTCAGGGGCGAATTTGCGCTAGGAAAGACTGGAGCATGTTTTCTCCGAGACTTGCTGCAAGTTAAGATTCAATTTGGGAGCATGTGAAGGAGAGATAGGCTATGACAGATCCCACTTTATTTAGTTTTCTACTCATGCCCTAACAAATTACCACAAAGTTAGTGGCTTCAAACAACACATTATTATATTGCAGTTTTGCAGGTTAGAATTCTGACGTAGATTTGATTGGGCTAAAGGTGACAGCAGCCCTATGCAGAGAGTGGGATTTGTTTCCTGCTGTTTCCAGCTTCCGGATGCTGCTTGTATCTTAACTCATGGTCCTGTCATCTCCAAAGGTAGCAATAGCAGGTCAAGTCCTTCCATTCGCCATCTCTCCGACATGCCCTAGCAAGGAAAATTCTACTTTTAAGGACTCGTGTGTTGTTATGGTTTGTATATAGGTGGCCCCCCACAAGCCTCATGTAGTCATGGAAGCAGCTGAATCTAGCATTTGTGATTGATTCATTGCCTAGTGCTGGGTTTAGTGCTGGGTTTATGCTGGGATTAGTGCTGGGATTAGCACTGGGATTAGCGCTGGGGATTATCGGTGTGAGTGCTACACCCATCCAGGGGTGGAACCTGCATACTATATAAGGGAGGGAAGAAGCCATGTTTTGTGGTCTCTTTTGCTGCTATTCTGCCCTGTTTTGCTCTTGCTGCTTGTGAGCTGCCATGAACAGCTGCCCCCTCAGCCACATCACCCTGCTTTGGAGCCAGCTGGATATGAACTGAAACCTCCAAACTATAAGAAATAAACCTTTCCTTCCCTAATTTTGGGTGTTGGGTATTTTGTCTCAGCAACCAAAGAAAAGTAACCAAGACATGTGTTTACATTGCTCCCCACCCAATCACCCAGTATAATATCCCCATCTTAGTGTCTGTACTCTGAACCACACCTGCTCAGTCCACTTTGCAGGTGGCGTGTTCTCAGGTCTGGAGATAAGAGTGCTGTCATTCTGAGTACCACCTTGCAAATGAAAGAGATGGTGAGGCTGGGCACCATCAGCCATTGACTGCTTTGTGCAAACCAGACAAAGGTGCCTCTTCTGGTGTGTCACAGCTGATTGATAAACAGATAAAGCCTAGGATGAATTCAGAACAAGCATCTTTTCTGTAGGCAGGTGCGACTCTGAGTTCACAGATTGCCCAGCAGAGTCCAGCCTGGTTGTCAGACCGCTTTCTCTGGGCTGCACAATTGTGTACAAGAGGCTCTGAGTGGAAGCAAGAGGTAGAAACATCTAAGAAGAGGGGCAGTGGAGTCCAGGGATTTTCATCTCTTTCTCAGAATGTGGTGGGGTGGTCATGATATAGCTGAGTGACATCTTAGGGCAGGTGATGATTCCACAGCTTAAATCCTTTTGCTGCGAGGAGGTCTCCAGCATTTGCTCCCCCATACTTTCATCTACACTTTTATATAATTACATACCCACATGCCTGGCTGGGTTACAAGTTCCTGGAGGGCAGCAGCCTACATTCCTTATAGCTCAATCTCATTATCCAATTCTTAATGACATGTGTGACATAAATGAACCAATGACAGAAATAAAGTGTGATGGGAGTTGTAAAAGGCCTTTGAGACTTCACAACAGAAGCCATCATTATCTTTCCCCTATAGCAATAAAGAGAAAAAACATCAGACAGCAAAGTTTATCTTCCTTTCTGCCATTCCTTGAACAATCCTTTCCTCCACGGGCCCTCTCTCCTTCCCATTTGGCTACTCTCTGCTCTTTGTTTCCTTTGTTCAAATCTGCTAGCTAGGGAATG
>RJWT010033846.1:0-13807 GCA_004365215.1 Cuniculus paca
TTTACTTTTCTAAAATGAACTATGGAGCCAGAAAAGATGCGTGGGGGGAGGGTTTCATAAACATGCAGTACCATGCTTCTTCTCCAGGAAGTTTGAAATTGAGCTATTTATTTATAGAAGCATGTTGAATTGACAGTATGCTCTTATATGGAGAAACTATCTTCTGATTACTAACATACAGAAGTGTTTTTCTCCAAGAAATCCAGATTGTAGATACTAACTACTTTTTCCTAAATATTTGTGTTTGTGGTTTTAACTGCTATTAATGGAAAAGATTATTTTAACTTTTGTTAAAGCAGCACTAAAATGAAATATTTCATTATTAAATTGATGGAGTAATTTTTAAAATATAAAAACTTAATAAAATACGGAAAAAAATTTTTTTTTGGTACTGGAGACCGAACTTAAGTCCTTGGGCCTGACAGGAAGGCGCTATGCCACTGAGCTACATCCCCAGCCCAGGAATAATTTTTAATTACACAACAATATTAGGTAAAGTCAATGAACTTCTAATTAAATACATTTTTTAAGTAAAAATGAAATATACCACTAAGGAATATTGAAAAGTATACATTTTTTATAAACACATTTTTCCAGATGTAGTGAGGCTATACTGCCTGTACTGTGTGTTCCATATACTCTTTACTTAATCTCTATTTGTATTTAAAGGTGAAGAAACTTTCAAGGAATTGTTTTTATTTATTTAACATGTTTTATTAATGCCTAAGTTTGCTTTGCTATGTGGTATAAAATGAGGTGCGAGTATAAACAATTACTGCTCCATATAGTTGTGTAATTATCCTCACATAATTTCAGTAAACAGTTCATTTTATGATATAGTTTTCAACAACTGAAAAATCAGGTGTGTTTGTAGATTTTGTGTTCTGTTCATAAATTTTTAATATGATGTCCCACTTGCTCTTTAATCATTTCAAGTGATGAAAGCAGTTCTAATAGTAGGTTTTGCTCTGATCTGAACATCACATTATCATTTAAATAATTAGATTGTCTTTTTACAATACTAGTAGTATTTGAACATGAATTCTGCTAATCTGCATCTTTTGATTGGCAAATTGAGACTATTTACATTAGTTATAACTGATAGGGTATTGACTTACTTCTGTCATTGTGTTATTTTCCTACTGCTGATTTTCTTTCTTTTCTTTCTACTTAATTGTTTGCCCTGCCTGGTGCATTCATTCTATTAGAATGGCATTGTTAGTTTCATTATCTCTTTCTGGAATATCTTTGAGAAGTTTTTGAAGTACTGGTTTGGTGGTCATGAATTTCTTTAGGTGCTCTTTATCATGGAAATATCTTATTTCTCCATCAATTTTGTAAGATAGTTTTACAGGGCATATTAGTCTAGGTTGGAACTTGTTTCTTTTAGGGTTTGGAACACTTCACTCCAAGCTCTTTTTGTCTTTATGGTTTGTGGTGCAAAGTCTACTGTAATTCTAATAAGCTTTCCATTATAAGTGATTTATTGCATTTCTATAACAGATTTTAAGATTCTGTTCTTGTGTTGGATATCTAGTATTTTTAACTATAATGTGCTGTGGAGCAGTTGTTTTCTAATTATTGCTATTTGGGGTTCTATAAGACTCACTTGTGTATACATTAAATTGTTTTTTCATGTTTGGAAAGTCTTCTGTTATTATTCTGTAAACAGTTTTTTAATGCTTTTTGTGTTGTCTTTTGATTTTTCATCAGTTTCAATTAATTTTGTTAGTCTTCTTTGCATCATCTGGCAGCTCTTGGACCCATTTTTCATATTCTCTTGTTGTTTTTCAGGTATCTCTCATCAATGAATCGCCAACCACAGTCTTGCTTTCAAGATCTGATACTGTGTTCATGTATTGGTTGCTTCTGCTCCTCATGCTTTCAGTAATCTCCTGGATTTTGCATTGGAACTCTTTTATGGACTCCAATTCTTTCATATGCTGAGAATTCATGTTTTGCATCTCTTCCCTTTTTTTTTTTTTTTGGTATCTCTTTCATTAGCTCTCCTAGTATTTTTTTATTTTTGTCTTCTGTAGATTTGTTAGTCATGTCTTTCATTAGGCTCATTATCTCTGTTATGGCTTGTATCTAGACGTCTCCCCCAAAGCCTCATGCACTCGTAAGGGAGGCTTTTGAGGGATGGCTCAATCTAGGGTGTGTGATATTGGGATTAAGAGTGTGTGACAACTAAATGATTTTAGAATAGTTCTTGGTGTGGGTAATGGAAGTCACACACTTCATGGCACCAATCAATAGGATGATAGCCTGGATGAAATATAATGAAAAAAAGAAGGAAAACAGGCTTGCAACTGTCCCAGCTGCTTGGTGTTTTCTGCTTGCCACTCTGTGGACTGTTTCTCCCCTGTCATGCTTCTCTGCTTGGTGCCCTGCTTTGGAACTAGCTGACTAAAGGCTGAAACCTCTATGAACTGTGAGCTAAATAACCCTTCCTCCATTACCTTTGGATATCAGGTCTTTTGTCAGAGCAATGAGAGAACTAAGATAATCTGTTTAACTATAACTTTTTCGTTTTTTTAAGTTTTGATTTTTGGAATGGTTCTTATCTTCAATATAACCTGCTCTACATTTTATCAACTTGTTTACATGATTTACAGTCTTACACATCAATCAAAATGAATAGTCATAAAATGACACGTTTGTGAGATGGCCCAGGGAAAGCATGAAGAGGAGTTGATGAGAGAAAGAGAGGAGAGATTTTTTTATTCTCTAAAAGAGAGTTAAAAAAGAAAGTAAAATAATTAAAACTCACAGTGTTTGCATCATATTTTAACAGGTGGTGTAGTTCAATTTTTAAGTTTTTAATTAAGTTTATTGGTGAAACCACTGGAAATCAGTGTGGAGATTCCTCAAACAATTAGGGTTAGAGGTGCAATTTGATTCAGGTATACCCCTTCTGGGTATCTTCCCAGATAGATCATACACAGTGATATATGTATACCCATTTGTAATAGCAGCACAGTTTGTAATAGCAGCACAGTTCGTAATAGCTAAATCTTGGAAATAACCCAAATGCCCATCAAGGAATGGATAAAAAAAAATTTTTTTAATCAGCCATAAAGAAGGATAAACTTGAATCTGGCACAACCACTCTGGAAATCAGTGTGGAGATTCCTCAAATGACTAGGGTTAGGGGTGCCATTTGACCTAGTTATATACCCCTATCTTCCCAGAAGAATTAAAAACATTATACCACTGTGATATATGCATGCCTGTTTGCAATAGCAGCAGTTTGTAAATCTTGGAAACCATACAAATGCCCATTAACTAAGGAATGGATAAAGAAGATGTGGAGTTTTTATTCAATGGAGTACTACTTAAGCATAAAGAATGATAAACTTGAGACATTTCTAGGTAGTGGGTGTAACTTGACACCATACTCTTAGGTGAAATAAATCAATTCACATGTAAATATCACATTGTCTCTCTGGTGTGAGAAACTGAAAGAGTATAAATAAGGACCAAAATATACAATGGATATTGTAAAGTGGGAAGAAATTGTTCAAAAGGAAAGTTATTTCTTCTTAAAATTCACCATGCTTCTTATTGATCTGCTTTGTTACCTCCACTATTGTCTTTTCAGATATTGTGGCTGTGGGTCTTTTGATTTTCCCCTCTTCGAAGCCTCCTGGGTCAGCTTTGGGGGAGTTGAGAATTTTGGGGGGAATTTTGTTACTTTGTCTTCTCATATTTCTATTTATTATTTGTTTTCTGTGCTAAGGTTTGTGACTTGACTATAGTGGGTAGCTTTATTACTAGTGTGGAGCCTTCTTTAGTTAATGTCTTCTTTTCAGAGATGTCCTCTGGGCATAGCTAACCATTGGCTTTTGCCAACTACTTCTGTTTATTTTGGAGGGGAGGTTGCAGCTTATTTGGCTTAGTACCCAGTTTTGGGGAAATTGGTCACCGTATGTTTATGCCTCCTAGACAATCCAGATATTGGGATGCAGAAAAAAACCAATCGGTAGCAACAACTCTGTCACCTTAGCTATAGTAGTAAAATCATCAACAATAACATCAAATACAAACTGCATATTCACTGATTCTAAGAACCAAGAATGTACTATCTTTAACCATAGATAAGAGCTGTTATGATAGTATAAACACTGACAAACCAGGGATTGACCTATAGTACACATCTACTCAATTGAACAATTTTGTCTACACTAACAATAGAACGGTGTTCAACCATTGTAACTTATAGTTAATTATGAACAAATGTATAAAGTTTAGTGGTTATGCTAGTAAGGATAGTTTCTAGGAAATGCGAACATGAAAAAAGTAGAATTTGAAAAATTAAGCAACGTAAGATGTGAAGAAAGTGATAAAAGTGAAATACAGGATCTTATTAAGGAGCAAAAGGAAAGTAGTAGCATTAGATAAAAGTAACAGAAAAAAAACAAAGAAAAAGGAAGAAATAAGAAAAAATAGTAAACTAAAAAAGAAAAGAAATAATAAAGGAACAAATTAAAAAAGAGAAAAGAAAGAGAAAAAAAGAACCAAATTGAAAAAATGAAGATAATAATGATAGTGATGATGATGGTGGAGAAAGAAAATAGTAGATAAAACTCTAAACAGATTAAAAAAAAGAGAGTAGAAAAAAAGCCCTGTCCCCAAATTCCTATGTATTTTCAAATGCATTCTTTCCTTGTAAGACCTTCAGTCTTTGGAATCCAGCAAGTCCCACTTCATAGCCTGTAGGTTTGTGAGGTGACCTGTTTGCTCAAGAGGTCCCTCATCTCTAAACCCCACATCACTACAATTGTCCGAGCTGAGACACTTCTTCACTCACTGTGGTACACAGGGAAGAAATCAGACCACTGGTCTCTGTTAGATGTAGGCAGCGGGGTGGGGGCTGAGGCACACTGCTGATTCAACTCCTTCACCTTCAGATGCAGCCGCCTCTGAAAGCCATACCCACTGAACCTGGCCTCCCACCAGGGGATGCAGGCCGCATGTGCTTCCTGGCCTGGGCTTGAGAATCTCAGAGGATTAACTTGAAGCCCTCTCCCTGCATCTGTCTCCTGTGGCTGTCTGTCACCCAGTCTTTACGGTAGGCTAACAGTTCAGTCCTCTGGTGGATACTACAGTATTGATATTTTGTGGCTCAGCCCCACACAATCAACCCGTTCTCCAAATGGCGCTTGGTTAAATTATCTCTGTCAATATGACAGGCTTGATACTGGATTTCTTCTCAAACTCTATGTGACCATGAAGAAGTCACTCTCAGGGTAAAACCTCATGCTGTTTTATTAGTTTACACCAGCTGTGGGCTGTTCTTGGGTCTAGCACATTGCTGGCTCATCCATTATGTTTTCCTTTAGCAGCCAATTTTTCTGGGCTTACCTCCTCTCCAGGGTCTTATCCATGATTTGGTTGGTTGTCTGGTAGTCACCTCTGCCTCTTTTCTTCTGCATTAATCCACTGAAAATACAGCATATTCTGTTTTATCTACTGGGACCAGTTCAACTGAAGTAGAGAATTATGAAAATGATTTCCCCAAAACTTAACACACTGATTTAGAACATAAGTGAAAACATAAATAAGATTGATTGCCTGCTATTTTGGTTTTTAAATTTTATTTTTAATTTCTATTTTATTAGTACATGTTTGCAGCACTACATCGTCATGATTACATTCATTGTGGGGAATTGGCACATATACATAACACATTTGAGATCATAATGTTAAGTGAAATAAATCAGACACACAAGCTTCAATACTTCATTTACTCATTATTAAATTTATTCATGTATTAATAAATTGTTACCAAGTAAATTGTTATCCTCCTTGTTCCTGTGAAGCCCTTGCATTTGCTACTTTTGTCACTTTATCACCTAGGTCTGAGTACAAAGACTTCTAAAATGTGATGCTAGATGCATCACTTTTCTGTTTTCTGTGAACTCAAATAATTTATCTTCACTTTCTTCTCTTTTTTATTACTCCACTCGCAAGTGTGCACTACAGGTAACAAATAAATGGAAGGCATATCTGTGAGAATATTAGAAGGGCCCAGGAAAGCTGCAAGGACAAACAGGTTAGATCAAATTGATGCTTGCATTTAATAACCGATAGGAAAAATAAAGTCCATCTCTACAGATAAGGTAAAGGGAGAGATGCCATAGCTAAAGGAAGAAAAACTGGTAAGTCTCCATTGTTTGCTTGAAAATGATTTTAAGTAGTGAGGAAAAACATCTAATGTGTTAGATAAATGTGCTAAGACTGGAGCTAAAAGAATATCTTTTATAGCCTTTTGTTTTTCGTCAAAATGCTCTGGTTAACAGAGTGCTGGGTTGGAAGTCAAAAGACACAGAATACTAATACCTTCAAGAAAAGTTAGTTTTATGGGCTATAAAATAGAGGTTAACATGCCTTGTAATCACAGTAGCTTTGTTTATCAAATATAGTGGTAATATTATAGAACATATATATGTATGTGTATGAAGGTTAAAGCTGAACTGTTTCTCATTCAGAACTATAACTCTTATAGGAGACTTATTAGAGGGCTGTATGATCTTCATAAGATCAAATAAATTCCTGCAATGCCATTTCACAGGGCACAGTTTCTGTGGATAGCAGACTACTGATGTTCCCTTTACATTCCTGGAAAAGTTCAAAAAGTATCAACAAACTCTAAGCCCACTAAGCAAGATTATACATTCATTTATCTTGGAGTAGGATTGCTAGGTCATATGGTGCATGTAAATTTAACTTTATAGGAAATTGCCAAAGTGCTTTTCAAGGTGGCTGTACCATTTCATGTTCTCACTAGCAATGTGTAATTCTGGGTGTTTCACACCCTTCCAGATTAGGTATAGCAAATATTCTTAATTAGCTATTTGACAGTCAAGTATCATAAGCGTCTTTTCATGGGATTATGGAACATTTGCACATTTATTTTAAATCTTTTTTCATGTATTTTGAGTTATTCATGTTACTGAAATGTAGGAGTTCTTAGTGTATTTGGGGACAAGTTTGTTGTCACCTGTATATATTCTAAATATTTTCTGTCTGTAACTTGTTTTTTGCATTTTCTTTAGTGTATGAAAGAAATCTCTAATTTAAATGAAGTCTAGTTTATCAGTTTTTTAAAAAAAGTCATGCTCTTCATATTTTATCTTAAGAAATCTTTGTGTAATTTAAGGTCACAACGTTTTTCTCGTATCTTTTTCTAAGGGTTTATCTCTTAAATTGAAGTCTAAAGCCCTCAGAAAATTTTAATTTATTCAAGTTCATCTTTCATTTTTACTTTTATCATTTACAGGTATACTTACATTGCATTCATTAAGTATAAGGATAGTTTGTACAAATCCTCTATAGAGACTTTCATATTTTGTTTACTGGCCTCCACAATCACAAAATAAGTTTATTTTTTTTAGCAGGAACTATTCTATTTTTTAGTAGTATGACATTTTAAAATTCAAAGTAAAGGATTCAAATTTTAGTAATGAATTACTTATTCTAGAAAATGCATGATATAAGCATAATTTGGTTTCAAATATGGGTTTGACTGCTGACTTCAGTAGTGTCTATCTGCTGGTTGCAATCAGTACTTACATAAGACAGACTTACTACAACAACAGTGCTGGATCTGTCCCAGAAACACTTGCTTTCAGATTTTTATTTAAGGACACTGTCTTCATCAGTGGGTCTGAAAAGAGCGACCGGTTCACATCTTTTTATCATGAGGAGTTACCATACTATTCATAAGTTATTCTGGTATTGGTTTAGTATCTGGTTAGATAGGCATCCCCAGCAAGTGCCCAGGAGACACTGCACTTGTGTTTGTGTCCACCCAGCCTGCCTTTGGCTTAAACTTTCTGTCTCATGTGGACCATGAGAAATATGGTGATTTTTAAGAATAAACTTCTTTGTTTAAAGCATCATAACTCCCTTGTTATACTCTGCAAAAATCTCCGATAATTCAATGATGCATAACCAACAAGCTGAATAGTTTTAAAAGTTTTTGATATGTTATCATCTTAAAAAAAAGAGGATTTTTTAAAATCTGTCAAAGAACCTTAGTTTCAAGATTAATACAAGTAACACTTCCTTTGGCCTCACAAAACTTCCAGTCAAATTACTTTACTTGTGAGCAATCATATAGTTTTTTTCTATTCAACAGATACATGTTTGTATTTTTTTTTCTGCAAGCTAGACCTATTAGAGCATGGTGGTTTGTGTAGCTGCATTACTGGCCTGATTTTGTTTCACATGTATAGTAAGCAACTTTTAAAATATTGTGTTAAGGTTAAATTTTTTTCATATATAAAGAGTTTTATAGTTTACTGTAGGTTTTTATGTAAGCCATCTGATCTGATCCTCAGAAGTTCTGTGCATCTTAATCTGCTCCATACATATGAAGATGTAGACCTAGAGAACTGAGTCAATAAAAACCACAAGTTATAATCAGATATTTTCATTTTTAGCTCAATTTTCTTGAGGCTACATATTCAAAGCGAAGTGGTTATCTCAGAGCAAAGTATTAAACCTACATTACCTGTACCCTTCAGATCAGACTTATTTTTAATATTAAGTTCTGTGCATCATTTTCATTGCCATCTTCACCCTGATAAAATTGCTGTGTCTTAATTGCTTAAATTTTGTCACTGGATACAATATGCAGCACTCCCAACTTAAAGGATAAGATTTATTTTGGTGCATGGTTCCAGTCCATGGTCAGCTGGCTCCAAGACAGAAAAACATGGTGGAAGGGCCTGGGCAGAGGACAGTTGCTCATTCACGGTAGCCAGGAAGCAGAGAGAAAGGAGAATCCAGGGACAAGAAGACATCCTTCCAGGCCATGGCCCCAGGGAACCAACCTCCAGCTAGGCTCCACTTCCTAACTGCACATTCAGCTACTATATTCATCAGTGAATGAGCACAGCACCTCAAGATCCAATCACCCTCCAAACTCATGAGACTTTTGGGGGGCATTTTAGAGCTAAACTTCAAAGACTGTGACATGTGAATACTGCATTCGGTTTCCTTGGATGTGTTCTTCATATTCCATATGACAACCAAGCTAAATAAGAATGCATTTCAGTGAACTTCAAGTATGCATGGTGTGGATGTTTAATACTATACAAGCCTAGGAAAATGCATATGATTAAAAATTTTCAAATGTGCCATAAATAATACTCCCTTTTCTTTTACTTCAATAATGATAAAAATGAAAAAGATACTAATTTACTGTACTTCTCTGAATATACTTAAGTCTACTGAATTCTCACATTATTTCTTAAACCATGGCTTGTTTTCTGTTTTTGTGTCTGTCTCTGTTTTGCTTTTTTCTTTCAACCACAGCCAGAGAACAGAGACCTTAGTCAACCATTTATATGTTTATCCCATACGTGTTGCCTCATTGCCACCACTGATAATTGTTTCAGGGTGCCTAGAGAATAAGGAACTTTACATAGTGCATTGCTCAGTGCTAAGAGAAGCTAAAGAAGTTTTGTCTAATTTTTCTAAATTCTTATAGAAGTCAGTTCTTTGCTATACTTTGATATAAGTGGAAACTTAAAATGACTTAGAATTTCAAATCTATGAGTAATTATTGAACAAAAATAAATGATCCCATTGAAACTTTCATGATCAATTCTTTCACCACCTGTCAATGCTTCAGCATTGATAAACCTGGACAGGTGGGATTCATTTCACAAATGCTACAGATTCATAAAACAGATGACCTAGGACATAAATGAATATATTTAAAGTATTACAGGAATTTTTCTCTTTTGAATATTCTCCTACTTTTCCAGAGTATCTCTCTCTCTTTTCTTTCTTTTCCCCCATCTCCAAAGAAATAATCTTCTTTTACTTTACAGACAAGAAATCCATGAATATTTCCCTTTCAAATGTTCCCTACTCATCCAGAGTAGCTGTTTTTCTGTGTCTGTCTGTCTCTGTCTGTCTTTCCCTATCTCCAAATAAATCATCTTCTTTTACTTTAAAAAAAAAAGTACTATAGTAACTTCAAATGTTCAGTCTAGAAATTGGATGAACACATTCCTTTAACTCCTTGACTCCATCCTGTACTTATTCTTAATAGACAATAAGCCAGAAAAGCGTCCTAGCTCTACCTCTCAAGTACATCTCAAAACCCATCCAGTTTTATTTGATGGTGCCATCATCTCTAACCTGTAGTGCTGCTGTAGTCTCCTAATTAATTTCTTCACATCGAATCCTGCCATCCTTGAATCCCTTTCCTCACATTACAAAGCGCTCTCTATAAAACAAACTGGATTGCATCGCTTCATGTTTTAAACTCATGGATGGCATACAAGAATTCCAAGAATGGTTACAGTGGCCTGATGGTCCTTGGTTGGTGCTTAAACCCTGAGTTTCTCCTCCATCTGTAATTCTCCAGGCCAAATAGATTTCTTTCGGCCACTCAAACATGCCTGGCCTTCGAGGCCATCTTGCTAGCTGTTTTCTCTTCTAGATTTCTCTCTCCTCTTACTCCTCCTTTGGGTTTCTTTTTCAAGAAAGATTTTTCGGCTCTTTACCTTAGACTGGAGAATGTACTCCCAAGTTGCACAGCTTCTTGAGTTCTTAGAATACCCTGTGCTCCGGTACTTACATTTTCCATGGCAACTTTTCACATGCACATGGAGTTTCCATGAAGAGAGGAACCCGTTTGCTTATTTCTTGTGATTTCCTCATTTCCAGAAGCAGAGTAGATGCTGATGGAATAAATATTTATTGAATGAATTAGGGGATGACTATCTAAATAGAAAGGATTGGAGCATAAAAATGTCTACTATCTTTCTTGCACTAGTTTTTATATTAATTAAAACCATAGTAATGTTATTTATTTTATATATAAAATATTACCTATAAGATTCTTATACTTCATAAGTATTAATTTGACTACCAAGTTTTTGTTATTAAATTTTCCAGGCAAGTCATTTTGTTTACTTGTAAAACATTTTATTATTTCCATTCTAAATTTCAGTAAAGGCTGATTAATAATACCTCTAATCAGCAATGGGTTTGTATTCTGGTTTTATCAGACTAGGAAAATCAGACTTATAATCAGAGACTTTACTAAAATATAAGAAAAGCTACTAACTCATTTCCTAGGTTTAGCTCAGTTTTCAGTGTTTTATAAGTATACATCTATAGTCCTCTGAATTTCCAAGTCATGAATAAAGGGCTATCTTGTCTTGGTACAAATGTGGGTAAATATGTGTGTCTCACAAAGAGTTTCAGTCACTAAAGTTCAACCTCCCAAATAGGATTAATGAATTATTTGACCAATATAATTTGTGTTAATACTAGCCAAACAGAAACAGGAACAGGAACAAATTACTTCTGTACTTTCTGGAAAGTTTTAATTTTTCTTTTATGTTACTATAAATTTTTTAATTGCTTTGGTTCCTCAAATGATTTATGTGTTAATTATCTTCAATAATTCTTGCAGCTATATGAAAACTGCCAATGCTCTTGATGTGGAAGTAAGAATTTCTTAAAAAGTCATTTTTTTAATTCCTGAAAACTCATATTGGGTTAAAATCTCACTTAGCTATGAAGCATAAAGATTACGAGCTATCTCTCTATGTGAACCATTAATTTTAAACATTTATCAGTTGTTATTTAATCTTTCCTGTAGACTAGGAGTGAATGGAATTATGGATCTTTTGTCTAAGGTATTATTTACTTAACAGTTTAAAAATTGTTTTCCATGATATCAAAACATAATTCTAGATAAATTCATTTGCTTTAGGATAATGTGTTTTAAGTATCATGACATTAAAGCTTTTCTATTATAGCTTTCAATGATACTTGACTGTGAACTGTAGAACAGATAACATAAGAAGTAAAAAAGCATTGGGGCCCAGAGCAGAACCCAGACATTAGGGAAAGAAGAACACAGGGAACTTCCTGATTGCGGAGCCCGATTGTGGAAGAGCAGCCTCCTAAGCTTTTGAAATGAATGCTTCCAGATAATCATGTAGACCGTAGAGAACTGGGCTAGCATGGAGGTGGAGAGGTAGGCGGTCAACAACCACAAGTCTTTAGATTGTGGAGCTGTCAGCTACCAGAGTGGTTACTATGTCAAAGTAGCTGTGACTGCATTGAAGTAGCTGGCCTTTGGTACTGAGCTGAGGTCTAGGGTAGGAGTACAACCTGAAAGAAATAGAATCTTAAGCAGAAAGATAGAATAAAATGGGAAGAAATGCAGAAGTCCAAGCATGTGGACCGAGATACTGTCAGAAAGAAGATACTAAACCTGAAATTTCTACATTCAGATCCCAATGGAGTAAGACTCCTTCTGCTGTAACTCCCTGGCCTTGGCAACTGAGCTCCATTTGAAACCTATGACTCTTGCTGCCTCCTTTTTAGTCCTTACCACCTTCTAAAGACTGAGCCCCACCTACCATTAATTTTCTGTATTCTTAGACCCATTTTTTTCTTTTCCTTTTTGTTAAGTAATTCACTTCACAGATTTATTTTATTTCCATGAACAGTTAAAAAAATTTTTTCTGGATGATTAATTTGAAAATTTAAGTTTTTCTTTTATTACTTTAACTTATTAATACATGTGTGCAGAGCATATTGATTACACTCATTTTAAGAAGATAGCACATATACATATGTGTATCCCATGCCCTGGTCTTCTTGGTTTGTGGGTATTTTTATGGTGCTGTTGAACTACCAGCCATGCATCTCATCCAGCAAAGCCTTGATCGACTGACAAACTGAGGTGCTATGATCCTTATTTCTGGGGATCAGAACTGTGGCTAACTTGGCAATGACTCTTTGGAGCAGCTGAAAGGGAGGAGATCTGAGCCTGGCACATAGTCTTAAGAGCAATTGCTCTTGGAAATTTGCCATGCCTTCTCATTCACTGCCCCACCTCTTACTATTGGAGACCTGGCCAAGATCCCCAATCTCCCTAATGAGTGTACAGTGAAGGCTTAAATAAATGAGACAAGCAGTATGATTTTAAGGCTCTAGGAAGGTCAAAACCTTCTAATAGAGTTTGAGACTCTGGGGGCTGAGACAAGGAATATCTCTGGGCAGCCTGTATTTATTTAGTTTTCAAACAAGAAGGGGTTAAGTGCAAAATGCAGGAAACTGAGCAGGACCTTGGAAGTGGTTCAAGGACTTTTCCAAGTAACAGGCTATGTTAATTTAGGAGAACTATCTTATGTTAATTTAGAAGTATCTCATGTTAATTTAGGAGAACAATCTTAGAAGAAAGTCTCCAGGTTGACTTTCACTACAGAAGTGAAATGCCTGCAGCTACAATCTCTATCTTTTTAATTGGGGTTGGAGCCAGGTGTCTTCATCTGTGACCTTATCTTGTCCTTTGAAGTGTCTCTTTGTTCTTGGATGGACCATGCTTTGGCCATGCAGCCCTGCTCGTATGTTTAATTTCCAGCTTCAATGGCTCCCAACATCTTACTGCCATGCTTAAATGACAGTGGATGGAACAACTCTTCCCTTCCCCACACATATCCCTATCATGCTGCTGGCTACTCTTGGACAAATCATTCTCTTCTTCAGAGCACCTTTGTCAGCCTGATTGTACCAGTTCAACAATGTTGCCATAAGGGTGGAGCCACACTTCTGATTAGCTCTCTTCTTTCGTAAAGGTTGTCTAAACTCACTATACTGTCCACTTACTCTCACTTTCATCCTCAGGCAGTCCTGGTGATCAGACCATGCACCTTTTGATAGTTCACAGGTCCTGGCCCAAGTGAATACCTACCCTACAGTATGACTCAGTGAAACCTGGTGAATTGCATTTATTACTGGATGCTTTCAGAGGGAGAAG
>RJWT010033847.1:0-13808 GCA_004365215.1 Cuniculus paca
ACTCAAGTAGCAATTGTCACTGACATTGATCGTTATTACTACTTCTATTATTGTCACTGTTCAGAAAGTTATAGGTAGAGGGCTCTGGAAGCTGCTCAGGAACAACTCTACAGCATGAAAAAAAAAGAAAGCATTTCATTTATGGGCAAGTAAAAAGGGATTTAAGGCCCTGCTACCAGGAAAAGATGGACAGATAAAGTACTATTTGATGACACAGACATATCTGTGCTTCTGCTAGCTGTCAGGTAAGTGTTAGTTCCTAGGCATCTCTGGTCCCATCTAAAGAAGGCATGAGTACCATTTCAAAGCATTTACCATGGCTTTGAAGTATAAATCCAGAATGTGGGCCCCACATGGCCTGAAAGGAGGTAAATGGGCTCCATGAAATGAGAGTATGAGAATCACTAGCTGCAGTTTTCTACATCTGTTCTGCATTTCTACAGCCCCTGCCCCTGCCAGCTGGGTTATGAAGAGCTGCTTTCCTCTGCCTATGCACAACTGGTTAATTTGAGTAGAAAATTAAATTTCCTGACTAGTCAGGGCATTTCATAGTTCCTCATGAGGCTAGTAGACAGATTTAGAGCTATTTATCCCTTTTAAACAGAAAAAGAGGACTTAAATATTCATGGAATTGCAGAATAACAGATAGCTATGCATTATTTTCTTTTTA
The DNA here is from genome assembly GCA_004365215.1 of Cuniculus paca. Classification (NCBI taxonomy): domain Eukaryota; kingdom Metazoa; phylum Chordata; class Mammalia; order Rodentia; family Cuniculidae; genus Cuniculus; species Cuniculus paca. Next base: position 671 of record RJWT010033847.1, read on the forward strand.
GGACTGTTGCATTTCATATGCTAACAACAGTGTATCCATGTTTTGTGATAATATGTGTGTGCTTGGCTGTCCAGCAAAAAATGGACATTTATCGTGGCATCTGCTATGTTAAAACAAACAGTCACTCGCTGTTTGATCAAGTTCCTGTGAGACTTCTTTTCAGAGCACATTGCTTAGCTCCAATTTCATGTATTTTTAGATTCTTATACAGATGCTTATATCTGTGTCTTTGTCTATATATCCACATGCTCCCTTGTCAGGGGGAAAAGATAGTGACATACAATGCGAGCTATGCTTTCCCTTTTCTCTACCAGAAACATTAATTAGGTATTTGCTGCATTCTGCAATACTATATGTCTCTCAGTAATATAATATGCATAATCCATTGAAAAGATGGCATATTTGAACTTAAGCAGAATAAGTTTCAAATCACATCCCTACTGTTTTTCTGTCAGACTGTCAGTGGAATTCTCTGAGATTCAGTTTCCTCTTCAGGATGGGATACTACTGTCTTCTTCACAGGGTCAATAAGGTGATAAAATTAACTTAATAAATAACATTGTTTCTTTAAACACTGCCAGTTAATAAAAGACAAACCACCATTAACTTTATATTTTAGATGCAAGCTAAAAATTTAATTCATATATTAGCAGAGATTTTTCTAAATATGGCTGACCATAGGCTCAGTAAACTATTGGGCTTTTTTGTCATATTATATCCTGAATAGTATATCTCACTTCACCCTTTGTTTATTTGCCTCTACTGAATATTGTAAATGCTGTTACTAAATGTTAATATGTCAGGGACTATGTTAATATAGTAACTTCATTTTCTAACACTTCTCTTATATAAGAAGCTTTCTTATTCTCATAGAAGAGCTGAAGAAATCTAAAGATAGAAGGACAAGCTTGCTAAATTGTATCTACCTGGATCTGTTAGTCAGTTTTCTGATACTATGAGAAAACACCTGAGATAATAAGCTGAAAAGAAGAAAGGTTTATTTTGATTCACAGTTTTGGAGTCCATGGTTGTTTGGCCATGTTCCTTTGAGCCTATGGCACAGTGTGTCGTGGTGTGGTTAAGGAGGCTGCTCATCTCATGGGGGCCGAGAAGCAGAGAAAGAGAGACCAGTAATGTCCTGGGTTTCAATATCCCCTTCAAAGGCACACTGCAAAAGATCCCACTTTTTCCCATTTTGCAAAACTTTTGAAAGTTCCTCCTGCTTTCCAATAGTACTATAGGCTAGGGTCTGAGCCTTGAACGCAAGGGTCTTTGGAACACAGTCCAGATGCAGACTGGAGTACTGAGCTTTCCTTGCAATATGATGCCTGTTCTCTACCAGGATAACCCAGATCCTTACAACTACAACTACGTCGGTACACTTTAATATGATCTAGCAGGAATATTTACAATTGAAAGAAAAACATCTTCATTCTCTAAATAGTCTCATAGATTTCAAGGTGCATAATAGGAAAGAAGGAAAATTCACCAAATCTGTGGAGTTAAACAGAGCATAGGTGGGTGCTCCTTGCTCACCTATCTACCTACTTTATATAAATTTGTTATTATTGGCTATAGACCATACGGTCATCTAGGAGATAAAGGGAGAAATCATGTTATTTTCATGTGATGAATCAGGAATTGTGCAAAGATGCTATTATATATCATTCCCTCAAGACACTGGGAAGTGCTCAGTATGTTTTCAGTTTTATGGAGAAGGAAGTTGAAGCTCTAAAAGGATTGAGCTGCCTGTGCATAGTGACATTGCAGGTGGCTGTGTGTGCGGGTTTCAAACTCAAGTAAATTCTTACCATTGTCTTTTGTGTTTGCGCATGCTCCACTAGATTATGGAGTCTTGGGTAAGGAATAAGATGATGACAGCTGATGTTTACTCAGCCCATATTTTGTGATAGACACACTAAAATGGTGTTATATGCATGCAGCACATTATATATAAGGTAAAAATTCCTGGCACAAAATAAGTTTTAAAAATAAATCCATGTTTTCATGAAAACTGATAAAAACTACTGTGACCTGCTTTTCCCTCTCAATACATTTATTTAAAGTCTCCATTGGTTATTGCCATAATTTTGAGATGGCACACAAATGTTTTTTGAGGTAGTTGCTTTTTATTTCTTTCAGATGATTCACCCAGAATAAGATTCCATAAATTACTTAAATTAAAACTAGTTATGATGGCCATTTAGCAAACAAAGTAGGAGGCTGACATGCAATGACAGTGGCTATTGGGTTCCATGGTCCTAATTCCAATCTGAAATTTAAGTGCTTACTACACACAAGTTTGCACTGTTTTTTGTTTGTTTGTTTTTTTCCCTTCTTGGTATTCTTGCATTTTATAATTCATTCAGGTTAAAAGGCTAACTGTTAATGAGCTCTTTATATGAGAACACTCATTAAAGTCATGATTTCTAGTGATTTTAAGAGCGCAGTACCATTTTGTTAACTATACGCCCAGTGTTGTGGAACTGTCTCAAGAACTTAACCATTTTGCATAATGAAAATCTACACTTGATTAGCAAATATTCATTTGCCCCTCCCTCCAGCCCTGGGCAACTCCCAGCCTCCACTCTGATTCCGAGTTTGACTCTTTTAGACACTTCATGTAGATAGAATCATGTATAATGTGTCCTTTTGTGAGTCGCTTATTTCACACAACAGAATGTCTTTAGGGTTCATCTGTATTGGAGCTATTGCAGGATTTTCTTTTTCTTCATTATAAATAATAGTCCATTGTATCTACATACCACTTTCTCTTTACCCACTCATAAATCAGTGGATATTTAGGTTGGTTCCACATCCTGGTTTTTGTAAATACTGCTTCAGTCAACATAATAATGTTAATATCTCTTTAGGTTCCAGGCTTCAATTTTGGATATTTGGAAGTGGTATTGACAGATATCATGGGAATTCTATTTTTATTTTTTGAAGAATATTTTTATTGATTTTCATAGCAATTTTACTGCTTTTCATTCCCACTGGTGGTGTGTAAAAGTCTAGTGTAAGATGTAGTACTTTTAAATAATTAAATCTTGATTAATTTTATGTCTATATGTTCTTACCCTGATAAATATTTTATAGTCTCCAAATTAAAAAATACCAACTCTTTGAAAACTGTTTCAAAAAAACCCACTATATTTAATTCACTTAACTCTAAATAGTTCGTTCACCATGTCATATATTCACACAGCCAATCATTCATTTGCATCAATTGAGTTACCCGTGTTTTTATGTAACGATTAATATATTTAGTTGTACAAGTTTAACCCAAAATTCTCCAAGAAATTTCTGTAAAAGCACAGTCTCTGCCATCATAAATTTATTCTGTGTTAAGGAGATTGCCTGAATATACCTGAGAAACCCAGACTCTCCTTTGCTAATCTAACGAAATTTTAATGCAATCCGAAATTGATAAAAATGGATTATAACTATTTAGGGTCTCATAAAAGAGGCATTTCCCACTGAAATTTGAATGGAAGCAACTATAGTCAATAGCGTTAAAATGAAAATATCCTACACTTTAAATAGCTTGGTATTAGTTTAAAACATAGACTGTCTTTATTTTTTTACTCTGATTTTTTTAATTCTCTCTCCCCAACTCTCCTCCTCTCTCCCTCTCTTTTTCTCTTTTCCTCGCTCTATTTTAGGTAAAGTCATATTAGTTTTTTCTCTTTTTTTCTTAGAGGAATAATACATAATATGTGATGTAGGTACCTTAGAAGCCTAAGACTGGCAAAAGTCAGATATTATTATTTTTTAAAGGAGTTAGAGCAATGAGGGGAGCAATTAGAGGCCAAAAGCTGAAAACTTTTAGATGGAATTTTTGATTCTCAAAGCACATGTGAGAAAATGTTAAAATGGTTTCTTTAGGCATAATAACAAAAGCTAGAATAAAATTAAGCAGTGAGGAAGAAACAGTTGGAGTTCAGTGAAATATAATAACTGATTCATAACTAAGGGGTTTATTTCATTATGTGTGGCTCTAAATAGCATCTTCACTTGCAGTTGTCTCGAAATTGTATTTTCCTATAAATTTCCCATATAGAGGCTGCAAACTAATGTTTGGCAAAACATTTTGTATGATATAAAAGTGCATTTATGCCTGCTAAATTTGAGAAATAGATATACACCGCCTTTCTCCAAGGGCAGCATTTCCTATCTGTGCTCTGAGAAATACAATTGGGAATAGACATATTGTGGCAAGATGAGTTTAAATCCAAGCTTATTTGCTCTAGGACCTCCCAGGTAAGTTAATTTGCAAAGGTGCAATGACTCTCTAAGAAGGAGAGAACATAAGCTGTGCATTTAATCTTTGAGCCTTATTTCTCTCTGCAGAGGATCTGGAGCATAGAAGTTGTCATTCTCATCTAAGGGAAGTTACTTAAGCTCTAGTGCCAACGTGTGTCTAGATTCTGATGTATCCATCACTGCAAATATCGTACTTGTTTCTAGCAGACTGTGTACCATTTTATTACTGTGTGCATTTCCTGTCTCTCTGTTCTTTAAAAAAAAAACCTAAGGGAAGAATTACTGATGTTAGTAAATACTTTGACTGTATTACACAAACCCTGTATTACCTGTATTACACAGTCTCATCATTAGACCGAGTCTAGCCTGAGACTCTATAATAAAATAAAATTTAATTGCAAGATAATCGTCCTCACTTTTTTATGCCGTACAAGTACAGGATTGAGTAGTTGTGGTGGAAACAGTATGGCCAGCAAACCCTCAAATATTTACATTACAAAAAATAATGTCAACCCCTACACTAGACGAATAAGGATTTGTATTTCCAGCAGTGGGCTCCTATGTCCTTCTCGGATTTTTACTCTGTCTTTGAAGTTCCCTTAAGATATGTTTTTTAAAGATAATTTTTAAAATTTTAACAGTCAAGTAAGTTCTTTGTATTGAAATACAACTACATGTGATAGGAATTGAGATTCTCCATGGTATGCCCTTAATACCCAGCAGGTGTGTGATGGTATGCACTCAATATTGAGTCTGCTAGCAAAAGTTCCTTCTTTTGGGTATCTTTGGGGAATATCTATCAACATAGCTATCATGCAGACTATGAAGGGAATATCCAGACAAACACTGTGCTGCTTATATGCTTCAACAGTAATTTATTTGTCTCTTCCATTGGTTGATTGTAAACTCCTTTTTTTTAACCTATCTTTTCCCTTTTCCAGCCCTCAGTGACTGCTACCACACCAGGATTTTGAGTTGAGGCTGATAACTGACTTAGCCCAACCCTACCCTCTGCATTTCCATGTCTTGGCAAATTCTCAAATTTCAGCAAGATTTTTCTGACTAAATGCATGGAAAACATGAAACCAAATTTCACTTAGAATAGACTTGGTGTCATATGTAATAAACTTTAATATTTCTTCTCCAATAAGACAGTAAGCATCCAGTAAGGGCGGGGGGTGAAATTACTTTATATATCATTATTCATGCATATTTAATATTTTAGTACTAATACATTCATAGACATATCATTACACTTTATTACATTAACTCTACAAGTTACACATTTTTTTTCATTGCCGTTATACATCTATATTACAGGTTGTGCTGTCTGGACTTAGATGGAGGTCAAGGGCAAGTTATGCAAAAAAGGAGACAGAAGCAGAATAGGCAAAGGGAAAAATGAAACTGCAATGCAGACCTAGTTGGTCTTTTTGGAAGGAGTATAGCCTATCAGAAGAGAAAATGGGAGAGCCCTTGTACCTCTTTGTGTGCTTCATCTCCAAGTAACCCCTGGAGATGGACTTGCCTCAGTCACAGAAAGTGGATTATTGAAGGCTACTAATCACACCTCTCATAGTTCTTGCATCATTCCTTGAAGAGTTTTTACAGAACACTATTCCATGGCCACCAAGGATGAACGCACAGGACTTCTTTCACAATGAACTCATTTGTCTAAATTTGCTCTGCTGTGTAGCTCCCAAGACTATAGGTTGCCACCATGTGTATCAGTCTATGTTGTCATAAATATAGATTTATGACACTGAAGATATGAACACTGAAGTGGCAAATCAAATTGCCTGAAATATTATGAGTGTGGTGTAATTGGATAAATCACATTATTAGTTATTAATCAATGATTATCAAACTGCATGTTTTAATAGAATATTTTAAATCAAGGAGTCTGTGATGGCAAAAACTTTTGAGACAGAAAAAAAAGTGGAAAATATTAATCTGTGGTTTTAAAAGAGATTTCTCCTTCCTTTTTTTTCCTAATTGGTGAAGACTCTTTCCTTCAGGGAACAAATGTAATAATATTGCTTATATTCTGAAAGAAATAAAGATGCTAGTATAGGCCAAGAAATAATATCTAGTATTATTATATTCATAAGGCAGGATAAATCTCATATTTTGTAGCATAACGAAGGGACACTGACATCCTTATCTTGATGTTCCAATATTTATGGGAGTAATTTCAACCAGTCTTTTATTTTCCCTTATATTTTAACATTCTGGTTTGACACAATGTATTGTTCAACCTTGCTTTTGATAAAGGACAATCAGATTTGACTTAATGTTGCAAAGGAAAGAATAATATTGCATATTTAAGAAGACAGAATTTTAAGATGGACAAATTCCATTTTCTTCCATCTATCAAAAGCTTATTAGATGAATTCCATGTGTATGATGTCTGCTGGTTAGGGAACACACTGACCCTGGTTGAAATACCTTTCAAATGGGCCTCTAGGCACAAATCAAGTTTGAGACGATCTACTGAGTTATGTAGCTTCATAGGAAATAAGAATAAGATTTATGAAAGTGTTTGGGAAGGTTCAGTCATGGAGATATATTGAATGGTACAGAAGATAAGATGTGGCCTAAATGCCTTTCCAATGTCAAAGGTCTGATATTAGAAAAAGAGCAACATGCCAAGTGTGAAGAGGTTTATTCCTTGGCGAAAAAAGGAAGCATTTTTGGCTAACCTCTACTCAATATCAAGTACATGATCTTGGGCTTTGCATTTATACATATGTACAGACCTGCTTAAAACATTCAGGTTAGGCCTTTTGTTTAGGTAGGGAAACTTCATGTGTAAAATATTTAGGTACCCTAGAATAAATTATTTTTATTGCTTGTGCTATTACTACTGTGATATAGATAAGTTATCACTTTAACATAAATGTATCATTAGTTTTTTAAATTTAACAGATCACAATTTATTCACCAGTTAATTTCCAGGACTAATCCAAAGACCTTAGCATTTGCTAAGCGAGTCTAAATATCCACTAAAATATCAAAATATATATAACTTTTTAACGTTTTTCAAAAAGTTTTGATGCAGTTATGTGCTATTCTTTTATTTTAGGATGTGCATGTTTTCTCTAAACATTTTTTAAATTGTTAACAATTTTGATCAAAATTAGAAGAATATTAATAAAATACTACCATGCTAACAGTTCCCCAACACCTATATAGTTCATTATATGTCAAACACACTAGTCAGGATGTTATAAATGTGTCACTAACTATGATGATAGAAAATTGGTATCGTCCTCATTTAATAATTATAGAAACTAAACATCTCTAACATTCATATGGAGCATTTCACTAATTAATGGGGAAGATTAAATGAGAAATCAATATGAAAGGCATAGCAAAGCTGAAATTAAAAAGAATACAGTAAGTGCATTATATGCATTACTAAAAGTTATATTCAGTATGGTGTATGTAGAATATTGCATAACAAGTTTTTGTTTTTTGCTACACCATGTCTGTTTTGTCTCTGTAATATTTGCCAACTGTCACTCCTTTGCTTGTAAAGAGAAACCATTATTGACATGATCAATAGCACCAAAAAAAATGCTATTTAAGAGAGGCAAGGGTGACTTTTCAACCCTAGGTTGCCCTGGAATCCTTGGGTCAGTGTGGACTTGGGAGCACTCATGGAAATTCTGTGTCCTCAGGCTGAATATTGATGATTAAGGTTTCCATGGTGGCTTCCATATAAAACTAGTGATATTCATTGCTGCTAATTTTCCAGTATAAAAAGGCACACACCATAGATAATTTTCACATAGCCGCTGGAAGCTCCAGATTCCATGTATCTTAACAGTGATTTAATTATCTTTTGCTAATATTTATGTGAATATTTATAACTCATTTGGTGTATTTGAATAATTGCACTAAAATGCCTTAAAGGAGAAAAAAGCCAGAGAACATTTATCTAGTTTGAAAAGCAATGTAAGAAGAATCTATGAGCCTTCTGTAAGAGTGTTTCACTAAGACTCCTCCATTCCTTTTACTTCCTACATCTAAGTAATCATCATGTCCTGTTAACTTTACTTTCTAAGCTCACACAGCACACCACAGTCTCTCACTTGAGTAGTTGCAACATCCTTATTTGCCCATTTTTGATCCCTACACAGCTGGCAAATTGTTCAGTATAGATCTGCGCTGTCCAAGCACATGGAACTCTGAATGTACATAAAATTAATTTAAATTAAATAATTTCAGTTCTTTAGTTGCACGTGCTATATTCCAAGAGCTAAATGACCCCACGTGGCTACAGGTGGTTACCATATTCTTAATACTGAGTATATTTCCACCACTAGAGTTGTGGTTTAGATCATAGCACTCCCCTGCCATACACATATATATGGTTTTCTTTCCAAGTGACTTCACATTTACAAAGGGAAAAAATTTAGTGGCATGGTCTCCAATGCCCTTCCTAATTTGCTTTCTGGTGTACTTCTACTGACTCCAAAATTTGCAACACAGTAACACCTGTTAGTCTTCAAACATGCTGAAAATCTACCTACCTCAGAGTTTTCATGTTTGATTTCCACTGATAGGAGTATTTTTAGTATTTTATACTTTTATACATTTCTTTGGATAGAATTACTTTTTAAGTATTTTATACACTTCAGCCCTTTTCATCTTCTTAACGGTTATATCACTATAAATTTTCAAATGGCTTATTTACTTTTATTGGTTTTTTTCCCCCATATATAGACTAAGTTAAATAAGAGTAAGGCCATGTCTACCTTGACAGTTAATGCACTGACTCACACATATGAGATAGTGAAGAAAGTTGAAAGAAAGAAGAATGCAAGAGGTGAAATGGAAATGAACATGGGAAGTGAAATGATTGTATACTTTCCTCTCAGATTTTAGCTCCCATCACACCTAGTCTGACCTTTAATTCTGTTGTTACAGCTTTCATGGATGTTTGCCAAAGACCCTTCTTCTAAGTGCTGTACCCAGCCCATGGAACTATAGGGAGGTCATGGAACATTTAGAGGTGGCGGTCCAGTGGGCATTTTAGGCACACTTGGGGCTCACCTTTGAAAACTAGTATGAGTATGTGTTTTTTACTCTTTCCTTTTACTTCCTGGACATACACTGAGGAACTTTGCTCATATCAGACTCCCACTATGGTGATTTGCCTTGCCACAGGCCAAAAGGCAACCAGGTCAAACAACTGTGCATATGCACTGAAACCTCCAAAGCTGCTCTTCCAAATATTTTTCTCTTTATAAACAGATTATTCTAAGCTTTTGTTACAGTAGCAAGTGAACACATCTGTAGTTTCTAAATAAGCCCAACCCTTTCAGCTCTCTGTATGGGTGCTTCTCTATGGAAGATATGTTTATATTCTCTCTGAAAAAACCCTACAACTCTGTGCTTCAAAACAGACTGCCTCCTGCCACTCACTTACCAAGTCCCCACTCCCTCTAGCACACATATGTATGTGCACATGCACACACACACACGCATACACAATGCAAGCATGTCTCCATTACTGAACTTGACCCTTTATTCTTAACTATTAGAAAATCACAAACCACATTTTCTTTCTGAAGGGATTTTTTTTTACCCACTATACATTTAACATTATACTTGTCAATAAGAGGCAACCAAAAGAGTTTATATTTAATAAAAAATTAAATTTAAAACCTAAGCTCTTCATAGGCTTTAATAGTGCATTTCACTTTTCTCTGTTTACAATGATATCATTGTACTTAAATTTCTGTTTTAAGCATCATACTCCTCATGACTGAAAAAAATGTTTGAATTTTTAGTAAAGGTTTTTGTAAATATTAAAGGAATGATTGTGAGTCAAATTTTATCTGGCATTCACTCTAGAGTATTTTTTGTTCTAATGTTGCACATAGTCATACTATGTAATTTTTATAAGGTTATTTTTCCAAAGTGTATGTAGAATAACGTATAAAATGATACAGAAACTGAGAGGACAAATGAAACAACCCATATCTAGAAGCTGAGATTTCTATATTTTTTCCTACATCAAATAAAAGACACCAAAGAATGATTGTACTGAGTGAATCTCTTTCCTGTTTTGTGGGAATGTCACAAAATTATGTTTCTATCTGTATGAAACCCAGACACCAGAATGTTTGAAATATATTTGTAGTCTTTAATACAAAGATATTCAACTGACTGTCTTCTACAAATAATGAGAAACACTCCCTGTGATACCACTCAAGAAAGGAAAAAAAGTCTGCAATACGCTATCTCATATAAACTGTACATTAATATTGTAAGGTAGACAGTCCTATTTTTTCATATTTTTAGATGAACTAATTGTCATTCAGATAATGAGACTGCAATAATAGAGACTGAAACATTAGGATTTAAAAAATATAAAATTAGAAGATACTACACTTTTGAATATGAGAAGTATAACCCAGATTAGTTCTTTTTCTCTTTCCTCTCCCTTTTATTCTTGCTCTTCACATTTCCTTAGAACTGTATTTCGCATAAAATAATTCAGGACAAGATTGCAGGTGTACTGGGGAATTACTTATTGACTATCAGAGGTGCATACGTCCAACTTATTTGATGTTATGATATTTGAATCAAACATTTTTTTGTATGTAAAGAGCAAATGTCAGGTGAATGTTTGAAGAATAATAGGACAGCTATCCCAAGAAAAGTAGATTTACAAAGACTGAGGCTAGGTGTTGAAGGCCTTAGTGTGTGAACTTTGAGCCAGAAAACCCAAATACAACTCATTTCTTCAACTCGGAGGTATATGTTTTATTGTAGTACCTAATGTGGTGAACAGTGGTATTCATAAATACCACAAGTACTGGAATACTTTTACAGAATCATTTAGGAAAATTTGTCCTTCTCAAAGCTACTAAAGGATGTGGATTCCAACAAAGGGAGGGCTTCTCTCCAATAACCAGCTCACAGGGAAGGCAGAGGCAGGCCCTCCTCAGCATGCATTCCAGTGGACTGAGGGAGACGCTGCTCTCTGGTAACCAGCTCAGAGGGAAGGCAGAGGCAGGCCCTGCTCCACATGCATTCCAGCACCCCTGGGGATGCTTCTGCCCCAGGTAAGCAGCAAGGGCTGGGAAAAACAGAAGTGGGCCCTGCACAAGAGCACCCAATAGCCACCATTGGATACCTCTAGCCAGCACTGACCAGGAAAATCAAACAGTCATGCTTCAGAGAAATTGTAGCCAACATGGGAGGTTCCCAAAACTCAACTACCTGCTTGTTTGAAAGAACCCAGTAAAATGTCAAGATGAAGAAACAAAAGGCAGTCCCTGGACTCCATCCCAAGCTGAGCAAGTCCAGGAGATGAAAACGTGGAAGACATCGGGAGTCACACACCTGAAGTTTCTGCAGTGATGGCAACTGAGGTAAAGAGACAGCTCTATGAGGCTATAAAAGAAATTAGAACAGAAATACTATCTCAGGTAAAAAAAAAGAAATGAAAAACATAATAAAAGAATTGCTATGCTTCTCTAAAGAAGACACAGATAAAAAAATAGAGGAGCAAAGGAAAATGAGGGAAACCATGAATGAACAATGTAAGAGATTTAGAAGGCATGAAACAGATTCAAAGAGATATCCAGAAAATTAAAATCTCCCTTGAAAGCTGGCAAAATCTCTTAAAAGAAACTGAAAATAGACTTTCAGACCTTGAAGACAGGTGTGCAGCTTGTGATCATGAAAGGAAAGACCTCTTAAAAATAATGAGGAACCAGGAAATAACAATTCAAAGACTGCAAGATGATGCAAAGTGAAATAATTTACGAGTAATAGGTATCAATGAAGAAACAGGAGTCAATACAAAAGACATAAAAATTCTATTTACAGAACTACTAGCAGAAAACTTCCCAAACATGGGAGAAACATGTGCTATTCAAATAAGTGAGGCATATAAAACTCCAGCTAGCCATAACCAAAGTAAATCTACCCCCAGACATATAATAATCATGAACCCAGAAATTCAACACAAGAGCAGAATATTAAAAGCTGTTCAAGAGAAGAAACAGATCACCTATAAAGGAAAATCCATCAGAATCACAACAGACTTCTCAACACAAACCATCAAGTCAAGAAGAGCTTGGAGTGAAACAGTTCAAGTCCTGAAAGAAAACAAACTTCCAACGCAGACTGATGTACCCTGCAAAACTATCTTTCAAAATTAATGGAGAAACAAGATACTTCCTTGAAAAAGAACATCTGAAGGAATTCATGACTGCCAAACCAATCCTACAAAGAATACTGAAAAACATTTTAGAAAGAGATAAAAAAGACCATGGTTCCAGGAAGAGCGGCGGGGGCGGGGGCGGTGGTTCAGATCACCAAGCGGGACAGACAGTAGAATGGAGGGGAAAAGTACACAGCCAGTGGCAGGAAAATAGCATGACAGAGATGAGCCAGTGCATGTTGGACATAACCATTAATGTAGATGGCTTTAATTCTCCATTAAAAAGAAACACAGGTAGAGTCAGTCAGGAGACAAGATCCATCAATATGATTTATCCAACAAACACATTTAACTCAAAAGGGAATTCATAGATTAAAAGTCAAAGGAGAGAAAACAGTGCTCTATGTAACAGAGAACCAGAAAAAAACAGTAGAGGTAGCATGCCCATCAGCTGCAGAATGGATAGGAAAGATATGGAATTTCTATAAAATAGAAAGCTACTCAGTTATAAAGAAAGATAACTTTGAGACTCTTGTGGGTAAATGGATACAACTTGAGAGCATGCTTATTGGTGGAAAGGTTCAGAGTCACATGGGTGAACATTATATTGTCTCTCTAGTATAAGAAACTGGGGAAATTAGTGGGATCCAAAATACAAAATAGAGGTTGTGAAGGTGAAAGGGG
>RJWT010033848.1:0-13815 GCA_004365215.1 Cuniculus paca
GGCAATGGGTTGCATAGTCAAGTGGCTGCGCAGTTTTTTCTTCTTTGCATTTGTTTTACGGGAACTAAATGAAAGAAAAAAGAACAGGACATGTGCACTGTAGCCATGTCAGCACATGGGTTTAAGCCCTGCACAAGACATCGCCACTATTTTATTGAGGTAAATACGCAACATAAAGTTAACAATATCATTTAATGTAAAAGTAAAATTCCATGAACTTTCATACATTCCCAGTTTTATGCGACCGTCACCTATACCTACTTTCAAGATAATTTCAATCACAAAAGCAAAATCCCACTCATTAAGCTCCCATTCATTTTCTCTTATTTCCCAACCAACTGGCCTTCTGCCACTTGGGGTTTATCTGTTTGGGGTATTTCATATGAATGGAATCAAGAGACATGTGACCTTTTGCTGCCTGCCTTCTTTCACATGGTGGCATAATCAGTACTTCATTGATTTTTATTGAAGAATAACATTCCATTGTTGTGTGTATGCCACAATTTGCTTAATCATTGATCTGTGTCCAATTTTATCTACTGTGAATTTACTATTATGAACATGTATTTTTTTCTTTAATTTGCATGCTTTGTTTTCATAAATCAACTCAACCTCTACATTTTATTTATTAAATACTGACTCATTTTACAATATACTCCACTATTCTTTTATCCTTCTGTACATTTATTGTGAATTTGTGGCTTTTGCCTTAGAGACCAAAGTTATTTATGGATTTAGTGTTACACTTGCTATCTTGGTTCTTAAATTTTATTAAATGTCAAAAAAAGTATTTACAACATCCATCATGTATGCTAGCCTATTACAAAACAGTTAAGATTGCTCTACAAAAAAATCATTACTGCTGAACATTTTGAACATGTAGAGTCTAGTATTTTATTATCAGCTTTTTAAACTTTGTGCTAAAAATGATGTCTTTTGATTATACTGAATCTACCACATTATTCTATTCAGTTCCATTATATTAAGATGAAATGGATAATTTTCAATATAAGGACTCCTACTAAGTACACATAAGTAATTTATATTTAATTTATGTTTTATGAAATGCTTTCAATAGACTCTTCAATTTCAATTCTACTGAAGAAATGGTTCTTAATGAGGCATTAAATCTAAAAGTAGCTTAAAAATTTAGGAAGATTAATGAAATCTCTAAATATTTTTAAATACAAATTTCATGCCTTTCCTGAACATTTGTTAATATAGTTAGCTAGGCACCTATCATAGGCTGTTGTGTTCTCCATCTCCATCTCCATTTCTCTCTCTCTCTCTCTCTCTCTCTCTCTCTCTCCTCTCTCTCTCTCTCTCTCTCTCTCTCTCTCTCTCTCTCTCTCTCTCGATGCATCTGGGCTGTCAGCCGTTTGATGCAGTCCCCGGGCCTACAATGATTTTATGCTTTTAAATGGTTGGGGGAAAGAGTGTTGCATAAAAGTTAAATAAAGCTCAAATTATAATTTCTGTAAATTGAAAGCTTGATTGAAATGCAACCTCTCATTTGTTTACTTATTGCACATAACTGCTTTTGCAATATACTGGCAGGGTGGAGGGGTCCAAACAGAGACCCTATGAGTCATCCTCAATTCCTAAAATATTTTCTTTCTAACTCAGCGTAAAATGTACAATGACCTTTGCTTTTAGAACCCAGAGTGGTAGGCAGAACACTGCGATGTCTTTCGACCTGATGATCTTTTGATGATGGTAAATTTGAGCTTCAGGTCCAGGTCTTTGTGAAAAATTGAAAAGGAGGGTCCGAATAGGAAATAGTATAAATCTGGAACATGAAGGGCAATAATTTTAGTATATGTTATGAATCAGAAACAGATTGTAGAGACTGTAAGGAATGGTGCCATAGTGCTAAGCAGAGTATAGAAATCCCTGAAACATTTACTATAAAGTCTTCCTCAAAGGGACTTTAAAAAACAAATTAATATCGCTAGGATAGTCTAAAAAGCCTCAAGTCGTGAATTTATTTTAAATTTGTCCTTAACTATTTCCAGGTTCCTGGTAAAAGTCTTGTTACTGTTTTTTCAGATTCGATCTTGTTGCCCTATAAAATCTAACCCTGCAATAATGAGACTCCAGAGAATTTGCCTACGGATGCTGACGGTGCCTGTCACGGAATTTTTCTTCATCCTGCTTGATGGTTAAGTGCCTAAGTTTCTGGTCCATGACCAGGGACCTCTTTCACAGGAAGTTTATTTATACTGGCAGATGCTCTTGTGGCTCTTGTCTGATCTGTGTCTAGTTTTTTCCACTCCAGATAGTCTCTATCCAAGAAAGTCGCATGCAGGACAAAGGGTCAGTTGGTGTACGAGTCACGTGAGCCCAGCACGCAGGGTTTCTGTTAAGTCCAATTCCAGTACAGATGGGCGCAGTGAGGTCCACGCAGGATTTGAATTCTGTAAGGCAGGTGTTGAATTGATCACGCCGGGGAACTAGAAAAGGTGTGGAACTAGAATTTGGGTCGAAGGTGACTAAACTCTGCTGATGGCTTCAGAAAGTCCAGCTTATATTCAAATGGATGCTGTGAAAACATAAAATTATACAGATTCCATAGCAATCTCCTACTTTGTTGTCCTTTATTTTCATGGATAGATAAAAATAATTTAGAAATTACCTTGTTCTCTGTTAATTTTATCTTGATATGTGTTGCCCATTTTAATGTATATTATATTTAAGTTTCTCTTGCATATATATATTTTTTTTGTTTTTTTGTTTTTTTTTTTTTTTTGGTACCAGGGATTGAACTCACGACCTCATGCTTGCCAGGTGGGCATTTACACTGCTGAGCTAAACTTCCAACCCTACCTTGTTTCTACTTAACTTGAATTTAATTTGTTCTTTTTTACTGTCACGAGGTTGATATTCTAATCATTAATTTTAAACCCTTAACACAAGATAATAAATTAGTATTTCCTACAAATCCACATGAAGCACTGCTTCTTATGCATTTTACATTGTTAAACTCTTCACTTTGAATTGTTAGATTTAAGGAAAAAAAGTAAAAGTCAAAGTACAGAGAGTTGATTGATACCCTTCTCTTTTTCCAGTTTTGTTGTCCTACTTAACCCTAGGACAAAACTAGTTTAGTTAATACTGGCACAATATTATTAATTAAACCATAGAGTGGGAATTTCACCATTTTTTCATATTTTTTATTGTTATTTTTCTTTTTTCCACCCTAACTTGACAGTTCCTGAATCTTTCTTGCTTTTCAGACCTTAACATTTTTGAAGAATACTTGTCTTCTATTATTATTATTATTGGTTTGGTTTGGTTTGCTTGGGACAAGGTCTCGCTAGGCAGTTCAGGTTGGCTTTGAATGTATTATGTATCCCAGGTTGGCCTTGATGGCCATCCTTCTTCCTGAGCCCCCTGAGTGCTAGGACTACAGGTGGACACCACCATGCCCGACAGTACTTGTCAACTATTGTGCAAAATGTCTTTCACTTTTAGTTTTCCTGATACTCTCTCATGATTAGACTAAAATTATACATTTTCTGCAAGAATATCACCAATGATGTATGCCTTTTAGTGGAACATAATGAAGGATTTATAGAAGTATGTCTTATCGTCTTTATTTACCTAGATTACTGTGTCCAATATGCTATAGATTTTTATTTTTCAGATGACAAGAATTTCTAGTATTTATCATTTCTTCTTTAAGCTATGGATTATTTAGAAATTTGCTTTGTTTTTCATTTACAAATACTTGAGATTATTAAACACTTTTATTGGTTTTTAAATTAGTTTCATATGTGCAGAGAGTATACTTTGTAGGACTTGAATTCTTAAAAACTGTATTACAAAATATGTATTGCAATTTATCTTTTACCATAGGATATGTATTATCTTGGGGAACATTTTGTGTGCCCTTGAAAAATATGTGCATTTTTTAGTTGGGTGAAGTCTATAAATGTGAATTGGCTCAGGGTGTTAAAATTCCCAACTGTGATTGTGGACTTCATTCTTCCTGCCTTCAGTTTTATAAATATTTTGTTTATATATTTTAATGTATTAATATTAGGTTCATATGCACTTATGGTCTCTGATAATGCTTCTTGTCTCAAAGATCATTACTTTTGATTGTTAATATAGGTTTTCAGGCCTACTGTTTACACAACACTTGCTTTTCTATCCTTTTAATCTAGCTATGCTGTTACAATGAAGGTGGATTTTCCCCACGTAACATGCAATTAGGTCTTTTATTAAATCTAATCCAACCATTTTTGCCTTTTCATTGGTCCATTAAAATTGAACTGCTCTGCATTTATATTTTGTTCATTTTCTCCTATCTTATTTTACTAGGTTTAATAAGTGTTTTTGCATTTTTCAATTTAATGTCTCTTGGCTTCTTAGCTAAACCTATTAGCATTATTTTAGTGGCTGCTCTGGGATTATAATATTCATTCTTAATTTATTGCAGTGTTTTTACAGATAATTTGTACAGCATTGAGTAAAATAGAAAAATGTGGCAGCAGTATGGTTTCCAGAACTCTCTGCCCTCTGTGTTTCTAACTTTGTATGCTGCACAGGTAATACATGTCATAGTTTTTCTTTGGTCATTAAACAAAGAGAAGAAAAAATAATCTACTATTTATTATCTTCAGCATTTCTTCTTTCTTCTTGCAGATACAGGTTTCTTTGAGGGTGTTTCCTGGGTTTCATTCCAGGCTATAGGGCTGTCATTAGTAGTTTTTGTGAAGTGTGTCAGTTGGTGATGAATTACTTAAATTTTTGCTTTTTGATCCTTTCACCTGCTAATCTGCTGTCGTACCCACCCTGCGTGTATCATTTCAAATATTAGACTTTGTAGTTAAAGAATTTTTACTTGGTTCTTGCCATTTGCACTTGTCTGCTAGATTTTCACTTCATTTCTCTCATGATAGGCATATTTTTCTCTGAGGACTCTGAGGGTATTTGGGATAGGACTCAAATTTCAAACTGTTTTCCTTATGGTTGGCAGCAGCTGAAACTGGGCAAGGCGTTCAGTCATTCATCTGGTGCTTTCCTTTAAGAATGTTGGTGCCTCTCTGATTTGTAAGCAGTTCACAGGATCAGCAACAAATTTAAGCAAAATGTGTTCCTAGATACTAGGGGTAGAGTCTGCTGCTCCTTTCCCCCCAAAATTACCATCTTAATTTTCCAGACTATATGTCTGCACTGAACTTCATTGTCCACTACCCTATTCTAGTAAAATTGAGGTCAACTGTTCCTATTCAGACTTGAAATATGCAGTTATTTGAAGATGTTCTCGAACAGTTTTATTTGAAATTTCAAGGTAATTTATTTGATTTTTTTTCTGCTGCACCTAAAAAAGGCCTGATCACTACAAAAGTTACTAATTAGTAGATCTTTAAGTAAAAATGACTTTAATTCACTTGGCTTGTCATGGGGGTCAACTCTTAGTTCCTGCTAAATTCAAATTAAATGGAAACTGAACTTTCTCTGTACTTTATGGGGATATAGTCAAAATTGCAAATTATTAGTTTGTCATTTCTGTTTTCCTTTCTAGATTGTGAGATTCTTGAGATCAGAGGCAACATCTTTTTTGCCACCATATTTGCAAAGCATAGTAAGAGATAACCAATAATTTTTTGTTGAATGAATGAAGTTTTACATTTGAATTTGGCAACTGAATTTCAAATTATTATCTAACCAAACAGTTATTAAGACAGGGATTTAACGATCAACCAATTTTCTGCATGAAAGCCAAAGTAATCAATTAAAGAATCAAAGTCGGTCATGTCACAGGCTGCTTAATATCATCCAGTGTTTTCCTTGTCCATGCAAGATAAAGTGTAATTTCATTTCTGGAGTTTAGAAAGTGCTCCATGTCTTGAGCCCTTTACCCTCTCCCTAGTCTCATTTTATTCTACTCTCCTTTTTATTCTAGTCCAGCTCATTAACTTTCTCTCTGTTTCAAGCACTTATTCTCTCCAAGTTTATTCTTGACCTGGAGCTTTGTCACTGACAGTTCACTCTGCCTACAATGATCTTCCCACAAGTTTTCACTTGGGTGCTTTCTCATTATGTAGATGTCAAAAGCTCACTTTTTCAGAGAGCTGTGCCTGGCCTCCCTGTTTCCTATGGTCCATATGTATGAGTACCTTCCTACCACACAGACACTTTCTTTAGTGCATAACTTTACTTTTGTTATTTATAACATTATTACTTTATAAAGTAATCTCTATCAGTTGTTTCTTTATGGTTCAACTCACATTATAAAATGTAAGTTTCATGGGAACCATTACTTTATCTGTTTTGTTCCTCTCCTTATCTTTAATACCCTTAGCTGTACTTGATGAATGACTGGATGAATTTAATCATAATAATCAGACCAAGGGTTATTGTAAATACTCCAATTGTTAAAATGGTTGATTCACTGAAAAAATGTCCAATCAGTTATTTGGAATCTATTTCTGCTTGTCCTGAAATTAGGTTAGGTCCCAGAAATACAGCAGCTATGTAACAAAAATAGCAAAGTTCCGGCTCATATTATTTTATTGTTCTTTTGCTCTTTGGGAAGTAGAATTTATACATAAAAATGAGAACCATTACATTTAATGCTCTTCCACACCTTGATCACATTGATTTTTCTCCACAATTGATCTTACTCATTTTGAGCACTTACTATTTACTCAATATTCATTTAGGGGGAGATATTGACCTCTATTTTCACAGTGAACATTTTTGTTCTTCATTCTTTTGTATTACTGCTCCAACCATAGCCCCATGAAAACACTGGTAACTTTTCCTATACAGCCTGCTATTTCTTCCAGTGAAGATCTCTTCTCAACATATTTATTTATAAACAGAACAGCCAGTATACAGCACTGGCTATTTATGACACTTACTGTGCAACTGTGTGTCGAGAGGGTACAGAGACCAAGCATTTAGCAGTGTTAAACAGGAATCAAGGTGAGCATAGTGCACTGGCTCTTTGCTCTACATGTTTAGCAGGCCTTCCAAACTTTGGAGGGCTATCGTGCTTCCCGCAGACTCCCACACACTATGGAGGTGACATGGATAAACAAGTTCATCTAGTTGTCACAAGAGAGCAACATCTTTTCTCCACTGGCTCTGGCTCCCTTCTGAGGCTGTCATAGCTCTGTACCTTCCAATCTTCTGCACAGTACAGTTGATTCTGCGTGATCCACTGCAGGACTCCCTTGAGCACTACTTTGAACCATGGCTACCCTGTCATTCTTGGTCGGTAACAGTGCTACTACCCACTGGAGTCACCAGGCTGCCAAGGGCAAAGTGTTTCAGGAAGTAAAGAACTCAGTCACCCTCTTTGTAGCTCAATTGTCCACATGGCCTTTAACAAAGAAGTCAATCCTTCCTGCTGAGTGAATTACTTTGAATCAGGGATCTTGGTATTCTCATCTATGAAGATTTTTCCATAGATCAATATTGAGGTATATGTGTGAGAAACAATTCTACAATGACTGCACTCCTCCTTGGATGGCTAATTACACACATCTTCCTGGTTCCATTATAGCTACTAACATGTCTAGAGTTCTAGTCACAGTTCCAGCTCAGAGGCAGTCAGGCAAAAGAAATTTTCTTTTAACAGGGAAGGTTCAACCTTTTTGTTCTCTTCAGGCTTTCAACTGATTGGATGAAGCATACCTTATGGGGAATGGCAATCTGTTCTACTCAGTCTATCAATTTAAAGGTAAAACCTATCCAAAATCATCCTGACAAAAATATCCTGATAGCCTAAACAGCATGTTTGACTGGATAACTGGGCATTGTCACCCAGTTAGCTGACACATAAAATTAACTATTAAGGCAGATATTATTATTCTTACTGAGATGGTGAAAGTTTTATCTGTTCTACTTCCTGCCATATCTTAAGCATGCAGAGCAGAGTCAGGAATAGAGTATGTGCTCAGACTAATAAATCTCCATCTCATACCCTGGAAAACTAAAGTACAGCACAAGATAAAGTAACTTCCTGAAGGATTTTGTCTGAATCTGCATCTAGGTCCATCTGACCTCTGTGTGTTCACCCAGAACCTCCTGATAGCTCTTTGTGCCTGCAGGTAGACAGTTCTCGCAGCCAACCTCATGTGCCATATTTAACCCCATGTTTAAATCCTAGAATGAAGCATGGATCAGTTTGGATAGTGCTACATATTTCTATAAGGAAAATTAAGACAGAGATACAGCATCAAATAGTTTTAGCAAAAAGAAAAATTAAACCTTAGTAGGAGATAGAGAGAGGGGAAAAGGGATAAAAGTAGTAATTGAGATGTGTTATGTACATGAACCAACTCCCCATGGTGAATATAATCATTATGAACTGAAAGTGTGTACTGAAAAACAACTTAGTAAGGGAAAACCACTTGGATAATCCCGAATCTATAGTTCTCCCCTGCTCTTCTAAATTCCTATACTGTGGCCTTAGTTCAAATCCATCATTGCTTCTATTATTGCCTCACCTGAAAGGTTTTTCTTGTCTACTCTCCAATCTTTCCCATCCTTATGATCAGCTCAGAAAAAGCATCCCTCAGTACAATCTCGACTACTTTGGCGAAAGTGAGTTCCCGCTCCTAATCAAGCATAGTCTCTGTTTAACCTACTGAGTAAATGGAAGCCGTTTATGTTGATCAGTTCAAATAAAGTAGAATTTATTGTTGCATTTGTTTGTCAGTTGAATGCTATTTTGAATATCATTTGTACACCTATCTCTCTTCTGTTAGATCGTGAGAACCCTGAGGACAGAGCCTGTGTTTTTAACTCTTCCCTCTGCACACAAGGTGGAGACAACTGTTAGGCACTAACTTTTTGCTAGTGACTAGAATTAATTGGCAGATATGATGGTTACAGATGGGTGGAGTCTTGGGGAAGGGTTCTGATGTCTTTGGCATCACTGTGCTTACTTTAAGTTCCACTGTGCTGAATCTCAAGATTTGCACAACTCAGACCTCTCATATAGGATTTGTAATTACTGTTTTGCATAGACAAGGTTTTACTCCCTTGAGATTTTGAGTTTTAGTGAAAACCTCAGTTACTCCATTGTTGTAAAATTTACTTCGAACAGTTCAAAGGTGACTGTGTTTAGGCTTGTTAGACTGGGTAAAATATGAAGGCAGACATTTTGTCCAGAGAAATTTGACAGTGACTGTTTTCTTTCCCTGATGAGGACTTGACCTTTTCCAGCTGGTCACCGTTCAAACCCTAGAAAAATCTAGAATGTATCAATGTTCCCTTAAATGGAAGTAAACAGACAGCTAATTTTAGCTCTTTCTGAATGGTGGCATGTCACCAAAAATTGGGTGTTCTGAGGCATGATATAATCTTACCCCCAGAAAAAGGGACATATCCAGGAAAAGATCAGGTGAGGAATAGTTAACACACAACTGCTACTGTGCTTCTACATCATTATCTGGTCTAAACACAAATTTGAGTATTTGTGTCCCATAGACCTTTCCAATGAATTGAGATCATATCTAAAATGCTCTGTTAAAGTCTGAAAAAAAAAGGATCTGTTAACGTTTGCATTAATTTTCTTCTTCATTTAAATTAGCCTATCCTTTCTTGCATTTTTTTATATGCATATGGAGTTATTTGGTTGTGCATTATTTAGGTAATTCCCTTATTTCTCTAGATTATTTTCTGTTTTGACCACAATGGAAATGAGAAAAAGGTATCTGCCCAAATTTCTGTTAGATATGATCTTAATTAGGGCTTTGCATTTATTAAGACTTTTTTTTTCAATGTTGAAGATTGAACCCAGGATCTTGTGCATGCTAGGCTAGGAATCTACCACTGAGCTTGGAATCTACCACCAGTCTTGTTAGGTGGCCAAGTGCACCACTGTGTCTGATTGTATGAAGTTACAATTCTTGGTTATTGGCACAGACTTTAGTTTCAAATTGTACTGCCTCAAAATATCCTAAAAACTGCCATCCCATCCATGATAACTCTGATATCACATACTTGGACATGTTATCTCAAGCAGAGCAGGTTACCTAGGATCAAGGAGAGAAAATGTATCAAAAGAGCACCCCTCCTAGCTTCCATGGGACACTAGACAGGTTTGGAAGCATCCTTTCCAGGACCATTTTAAAGAATAAAATCCATAGATCCTATAGTCTGCCTTCAATATCCTGTATTTGCTACATGTACTACAATGTATAAATATCTTTCACTTGTGCTATAACTGGACCTTTGCAACCAACCTGAAAAGGTGAAAGGGCTATACCTGAATTAAAATGTAAAATTGAAATATGAAAGCTGAGAGTGGTACTGAGAAGATTTGAGTTCTCTCCTTTAGAAAACTGTCCTTGCTATTCGGCCAAATGACCTAATCTCATTTAACGATGGCTTCCTTAACCACTAAATCAGGAAAAGTGCTACATACCTGACTTTTGTGGGCAATAACTGAAGTAAGGTAGGTTTGTAAAGTGATTACATCACACAATGCGTGGATGAACTCATATGTGACCTGTTATTATTGACTTTTTCAAGACTATAAAGCTACAAAATCACCAAGCAAGGCCTGAGATATCAATTCTTATTAACAAGTAGGCAGTCTAGCTACTGAACTCACTATAAAATTATGTGTCCATTTACTCTTGACAACTTCTTAAAAATTTTTTTTTTTTGTCTTTTTGAGACAGGGACTCATGCAGTTCAGGCCGGCCATGCGCTCACTTTGTAGCCCAGGCTGGTCTCGAACTTGCAACGATCCTCCTGCCTCAGACTCCCAAGTGCTGGGATTACAGCACCACCATGCCTGGCTAACTTCTTAAAATTTATTTCAGTGATTCTCAGTACTAGGATCATACTACACCTGGCATCTTGCATTCCCACTGCATTTGATATTTTTATAAATCTTCTTAGGGATGATGCTATTTTTTCCTCACCATAATCCTTTGTAATCAGGACAGATTAATATCTCTACTTTCCAGACAGATCAGGAAATTAAAATCTATACCTGTTCAGTTCTCTGCTTGTGGTATTTGTGGCTTGGTGATGGGACTGGATGACAATCTCTTCAAATTAGAGACTGGGGTTGAATGGATTCATTTGCTCTAATCCTCTCCTTACCCACATGTAAGTCAGATTCATTGAAAGGCATTTCAGATCTTCCCACTTCTCTCCATCTAGGCTAGAAAACTGTACTAAAGGTCGAACCAACCATGGACTAAGCCATAGCTTTACCCAGAAACCCCTGAATACCCACCTAAACAGACTGTTTTCACTTGTTTCCCTCCAATTCGTTTGCTAGGTAGCAACCAAAGTGATCATCTTTAAAATTTCATTGTATGATATCTCCATTTTCTAATGGCTTCTGAGGCCAGAGTCACAAACTCTTGCTGTGACCTTCAAAGCCCAGAGTGATCTGCCCCTTAGGCACCTATCCCCTTGTGTTGAGCCACCTGCTTATCAAGAATAAGCCACAATGGCTGACTTTTGCTTTCCTAAGTTCAGTAAATGCTTTTCCATCTCATGGTCTTTACAATCACCATTGCTTCTAAAATTCCTGTTTTCCCACCTGAACATCCATGTCAATGTACCCGGATCTTCCCAATCTTTCAACAGTGACAAAAATATCTTCTTCACAGAGTGTATTATCCTTGACCTCCTGGACCAAAGTAAGTCTTGTGTGGTTATTCTCTCACGCTTATCTTAACACTCACCAAAAGGTGTGTCCTCTCATCTTAGTCTGATATTTGCTGTCATGCCTCCTCTAGTGGACTAAAAGTTCTGTGAGAATAAGGACCAGAGTTATTTTGTTCATTGCTGCAAGTCCAGACTAGATGAGTACCTTTTACTGTGGATAAGCAAAACATATTTATTGCATGAATGAATGCATCCACACACATTAATTGTTTGCAGGGCCACCCATTCTCAGGGTCCATGTAGGGCCTAGGAAACACTTTGTGGTTTTTCTGGTGCACTTAGGAGTCCTTGGTTCTGTGTCTATGTCTGAAGGTAGAGCAGACTTCTAACCGCCCTGCCATCAAGTGGCCCCAGATGTATCCAAATCACCACTCCCTCAGCACGGGAATGACTTTAGAGAGGGAGATAAACTCCCAAACCACTACCTTTCCAACTGTTCTATAGGCAGTGTGTCCATTTGCCTTGGTGAACCGCACAAATAGTATCAACGCATACATTTGCCTGGAAGCAAAATGACTGCCTTTAGGTTGGCTTTGGCTGCAGCTGAAGGATGGTAAGAGAGGTGAATGATTTGGGGCTGAGATGGCCCTCCTTTCACTTTCAATTACTTCCTGACTTTTCCTTTAACCTGAGGATCAGAGCAGCCAATCTATCAGCTTACAGATTGGACCTTGGGGTTAAATTTCACTGCTTAGCTTGTCTTTCATACAAAGAACTCTACTCCAAAAAAGATGATTGAAAAAATATTATTTGAAAGATCCTATATTTCAAATAAAGAAATTGAGACAAGCACGCCTATACAATAATCTGCTCTTTCTTTCCTCCCCAAAAGACATTATAAAGTAATGATCCATAACTTATAAAGCCTCACAGTATATCTGCTGGAAGACTTTAAAAGAATTTTAATACTCAGCGTGTGCCACAGACCAACAAAATCAGAATCTGTAGAAGTGATACCCAGACATGAGGATATGATTAAAAAATAATAAACACTGGTCAAGATTTGTTATAATGATAAATGAGCTAAATCTTTGACCCTTCATTTCATTGGTGACTTGTAGTTTCAGACAAAATGTGAAAAATAGCAATAGAACTGAGAAATTATATTGCACTTTCAAAAGGCAAGAAAATATTTTAAAAGTAAATTTATTTTTTTGAAAAATTGCGACCATGGTAATTTTCTATGTGTGATCCTCAGCTGTGTTACATCAAGGATGTGTTTATGAGATCAAGTAGAATGATGAAGCACAGTACAGTTTTTTTCTAGAACTGTCCACATCTCCTCTGGAGATATACCATCACCTTTAATAAAATCAGTTCTTATAAACTCTTTAGGAGTAGTTCTAGGTATGTATATACTGTAAAGAAAATGAGACATAATGGTAGCCATTGCTGATGAATTATCATCATGTTTTGAAGTCCAATAATGCTTTTATTCTTTGATTTGATTGGTTTTAGTTGGTTCTCTATTATTTGATTGCAATATATGAGAGGGTATGGACAGCTATCTTGAAGAAAACAAGAGACATTATTGTAGCCATTGATGATTCCTTACTGTCTGGTTTGAAAACATGTAATGCTTTAATCCTTTTGTTTTGATTGGTTTTATACTATTCTGTTTTGTTTGAATTTATTGTGTGTGAAGGTATGAACAACTATTTTTGAAGAAAACAAGAGTAGACATTTGTGAGCCTGTTGATCTTTTTTGTAAATTAATTGAGTTTATTGGTACAATTTAGATATACATAATGATCACATTCATCATAGGGAATTTGTATCTGTACATGATATATCTAGATTCCTCTTTTTTTCCCCTTCCTACTCTTCCCCCTCCTTATTTATGAAAGTTTTATTTTCATTTTGCCCAACTTTTCTCATTTTTTTGTTTCCCTTTCTTCCTTTTCCCCTGCCTGCTCCCTACTACCCCTTCTCATATTAATCTTTTCCTCTTATTTCACAATTTCTATTATAAATTTAGGTCCTTATTACACTTTCAGTTTCTCAAACCAGAGATACAATGTGATATTTACACATGTGTGTCCAATTTATTTCACTTGAGTATGATCTCAAAGTACATTCATTTAGTTAGAACTCTCTCATTTATCCTTCTTTATGTCTGATATATATATATATCCCACAACTATTTTATCCATTCAT
>RJWT010033849.1:0-13807 GCA_004365215.1 Cuniculus paca
AGTACTCTGACTCTCAGAGAGTCATTATACGTTACTTAATCAGACCAAGAAACGTCAAGCAGTACAAGCCAAGAATTTAAAGTGGTCATTATATTTTTAATGCCAATTAACACTGATGCTAAAAACTGAAAGTGGGACATCAGCCTCCAAACCATCAATATTACATGTTAGACTAATATGTTGTCACCAATATCAAAGTGATTATATTAAACAAGTAATTGCATTAAACTTTTAAGTTTGGGGATGGGGAAAAAATCATATGACTTTGAACAGTAGAGAAACTCCTGGAATACTGTTTGGCCTTCCCTAGAAATTGTTCGAGCGATGACACATGTGATAAACCAAGGCATGGCAATGTACTGGGGCACTTCAAGGTGGAGCGCTATGGAGATCATGGTAAGCTCTTTCTGTTTCTAAATGGCTGCTGGGTACCTTATTACTGTTACTCAGATACCGTGTGTAAATTACTAAATCTTTTGCAAACTTTACTTAAAATTCCTGTGTCACTGAAATTCTAAGAGCAATTTCATCATTAAAGGGATAAATATTGGGGCTGAAGCTCATCAGTTCAGAACACATCAGGGAGAGCTTGGGTCTCTTAAAAGAATCATGTTCTTTGATGGCAAGAGGATAAAGTGAACTTTATAGCTAATGAGGTATATGAATAGAGTATTCTTAGCTAAAAATTATATAAATAAAAACTATATTAATAACGACTGTTTATAACACAATAGCTACTGATCACTTTTCTATGTTAGTTTAAATTTTCTTTAGAAACCTAAAAATAATCAAACTGCCTTTTTATTATAATAGTCCATAATTCATACTTTGATGAGTTTGCCCTAGACCTCACTAAGTCTAAATCTTCCCAGGGAATAATAAGAATTCAGTATTGCTCTTGGTAAAATCAATAGTCATAACTTGGCTTGTTATTTGGCATCCTGTGTGTTCCTTGGTTTGTATTGACTTCACTGAAATGAACATTTCACATGCAAATGAATCACAATGAACCCTTATTGTTAATCAGTCTAAAATCAGTTGCAATTTTTTTCTCCCCAGGAAGCCTATTCGGTAGCAAGACAGTTCAATATGATCCCACCAGTCTGTGAACAAGCTGAGTACCATCTTTTCCAGAGAGAGAAGGTGGAAGTCCAGCTGCCAGAGCTCTACCATAAAATAGGTAATCTTCAAAAGTGCATCTACTACTCTTGAATAGGAAAACTAGTGACTTAGAAAATAAGTTTTAGTAAAATGCTTTCCTAAATGTCCCTAATTAATATAAGGATTATAAGAACTATGCATCCCAGAGATTAGCAAAATCAAACGTGCCTATATTGAGTCTACAGGGTATCACTGATGAAATTCAGAGTTGTGAACTGTGACTGGCATACAGCTGTACTCAGCAGTTGCTAAAAAATGTAGACACGGTAAAGGGAAAAACCAATGGATAAACTCACACAGTACTCACCCAAGCATGCAACTCTGAATGGACTGACTGTCTTTCCAAAACATCATGGATATACACAAGTATAGCTCTAACTGTTCTGGCACTAAGTTGGATATAGGGAATTCAACAGTTAACAAGCCAGGCACCATACATTTGTATAGAAATAATGCTCTCAGAGAGAAGGGGGAAAAATACATACACAATATAAATACAAGAAATTTGGACCTAGGGAAAACATGAATAAGCCACATTTTTTGAGGTTTATATACCAATATTTTTTATCTTATATCTGTATATAAAAGATATAAAAGTTATATAGCAAAGTTATATCCAGAGATAACTTTCTTTCTTAGAATTGGCAGGAAAAGGCTGCATAAGAAAAAAAGATAAAAACTCAACAAGAACCACTGTTATTACTATCATTTACTGACTGTTTACTAGGCACTGCACTACTGCTGTGTACCAGCCATCATACTAAGCTCTGAACAGACAAGAAAAGCCCTGAATTTTTGTGCAAGTGAGAGTGTTTATCTCTCTGTCTGTGAATCTCGTATATCAAGAAACATTATAGATAAGCCAAACCTTCAGGGCTTGCTTTTTCGACTCATTCCAAGAACTGACAGTACATGTTTAATTGGTTTATAAAAGAATGAAATACAATTTGCAAATACAAAAATGTAATGAAAAGATATATGTTGGTATTAACTCATTTATCTGGCCAGCTCTTCCCTATAACCAACCAAGCTGTGTTTAAATACCCACAGTCTTTTGATCCCAGTTGGTATGATTGCTCTTCCATGGTTTTCCCTTCTGTAGGGGTTGGTGCAATGACATGGTCTCCACTTGCCTGTGGAATCATCTCAGGAAAATATGGAAACGGGGTGCCTGAAAGTTCCAGAGCTTCACTGAAGGTATTCTCCACTTGTAGAGCAGAGTCGGGTGGGAGAGAAGATTGATTAGAAGATTGATTCTGCAGCAGCCTGGGGCTTACCAACTCAGGCACAGTGGCCCTGGCCAGGCTGGTGGCCCTGGCAGTCTTCTCCCAATGCTCTGAGGTCTCATCCTGGCCAGGAATCAGTCAGCTCTTCATAATATGCACAGAAAAGTCTCTTCCTCTGGGGGCTGGGAGAAAGTGTCCAATGACCTGGTTGGACTTGCAGAGTTCAAATCCCTGTGCTGTCACTTATTTTTTAATTAAGTTTATTGGTACGTTTTAGGTTTACCTAATAACCACAAAGAGAATTTCTACCTGTATATGATACAGCTTGATACTTTCGATATAGGGGAATGAAACTCCCAACCTACTACTAGATGTTTGGCACGAGTTCACATTCTCTAAAATCAAAGAATGAATTTTAGGAACAACGGAGGTTATGAGCAGGATGAGAGAGAGACAGAAGGGGTCCTGAGTGCGTTGCCAAAGATTCTGGCTTTTCTAGGGATTTTTATAGGGTAAAGCCACGAGGTGAGATGGGTCCAAGTTGGGGAAAACCTGGGAACTCGCAAGGCAAAAGGGCATGAGGTGGGACAGAACTATGATTAACCAATAAGATGAATTGTTCAGGTAAAATTGACCAAATCAGGGACAAATAGGGAAGAGAGTCACATAGCAAGGGAGCATTCTTAAGGATTAGTGACTCTTCCTATAGGGGATTGGGATGGTCAAGGTAATCCACACCTATTTAGAATGCTAATCCTTGATGTTTTTACTTGGGGTGTGGTTGTATTTGTTTTGCCTTGTCTTGAGATCTGGTTTATAGCAGGAGGTGTCTGTCTCCTTCAAGGTCACAAGACATCTGGTCCTCTGTGTCCACTTTCTCGAGGGCCTGGCCCTATCTGACTGCCTATAATATTTTTAACTAACTCAACTGCCTGTAACACTTTTTTCCCATTCCCCTCTTCCTCTCTTTACAGAAGCTTTGTTTGCATTTATTTCTTCTTTTCTCATTTTTTTCTTTTCCCTTCCTTCCTTTCCCTCTCTCCCCTCCCTAGTTCACTTTCCCATTTGAAAATCATTCTAGAGTTTAAGGGAGGTCTTGTTCCCCAAGATTGAAAACCCAATCTAAACATGTTCAACCTAGGAAAATCAAAAGCATATTAGGGAAAAACATATAAAAAGAGAAAGATAAGAAGGTAGTAAAGAAGGAAAGGATACAAGGAAAGCATTAACAAGTATGAATTTAAATCTGGTGTGGTGGTGCATGCCTGTTATCCCAACACTCAGGAAGCTGAAGCAGGAAGATCACTGCAATTTTGAGGGCAGCCTGGGCTACATAGTTCAGGGGCAGCCTGAGTACCTACTATGTACCAAGCACCAATCTAAGTGTTTTCATTCATCTTCCTTTATCCTCAGAAAGAGAAATAGATATAGATTGGCTTTTAGTCAGTTGTAGCTAAGCTAAATTATTAGGCGTTCCTTGTCTTACAGTGGGGTTCAGATCTGATAAGCCAGTTGTAATTTGAAAATATCTTAGGTCAAAAAAAGATTCATTTAATATCCAAACCTACAAAAAACCATAGTTTGGCCTAGCATACCTTAAATGTGCTCAAACACAATAACCTACAGTCTGACCAAAATCACCTAACACAAAGACTATTTTATACTAAAGTGTTGGCTATTTCATGTAATTTATTGAATATTGTACAGACAGTGAAAAACAGAAGTTATATAAGTATACTTTCACACCATTATAAAGTTAAAATGAAAAAATCCTAGATTAAACCATTGTTGAAAACCAAGTGTACAGCCTTTCACAGGCTTTCTGAAAAATTCAGAATATTTCCATATATGCCAAGTGTTCTCAGCCTTTTCCAGATGCAGAAACTAAAACATAAGTACATTAAATAACAAGATAAATACATTAAATTCAAGACCATACATTCCTAACAAATAAACTTGATGTTAGAACGATGTCTCCTGGCTTTTAGTTAACTATCTCCCCAAAGACATCTTTGCTTCCCTTCAAACCCAGGTTTTTTACAAGAAGGAGTCACACTATATTTGGAGTATATGATTATCTAACCTCCATTATTGTTTAGGAAAAAGTTTGCTAACAGTTGAAAACACTTCCATAAGTGCACTTGCAAAAGGAGAAAGAAAAAGAAGGACCATACAAAATGTTCGAAGGTAATATTATGGTTTATAACTAGATGAACCGCTAAAGCCTCATATAATCATAGTTGGACCTTTGGAAGGTGCCGAGATCATAGAGACGCTATAGCTGACTTGCTGTTAGGATATGAGATTTGGTTGAAAGAGTTGCATCACTGTAAGCATAACCAAGAAGGTTATATCTCCCTTCTTAGCTCCACGCTTCACTTATCTCTGCTTCTCATCTGCCATGCCATGAGTGGCTTCTCCTCTGCTATGCTGTACTGCCTAGAAGCCAATCAACCATAGACTGTAAATATGAGCCCAAATAAACCCCTCCTCTTTAAATTGTGGGTGTGAGGTATTTTATTTCAATAATGGAGAAAGTGACTAAGATTTTGGTGCCAGAGAAGTGGGATCATTGCTGAGACACTGTGTGACAATGTGGTTCAGAAATCTTTGGAACTGGCTTGTAGGAAGAGTTTGGAAAGGTTTGAAAATGCCAACTGGAGAAACTGTGGATTGCTGTAAGCAGAGCTTTATGGGAGATTCTAATCAGAGCTCAGAAGACCAGAATGCTGATAGAAAAGCAGATGGTAAACACCAGACTCAGGAGGTTTCAATTGAGAAAAAAGACTTCATTGGCAGTTGCATTCCAGACCATGTGTTGTGCTCTGGCAGAAAATGTGTCTACATCTTACTCATGTTCTCAGGCTTGGCAGGAGACTGAGATGAAAGGCAGGAAACTAATTAATTTGGCAAAGGAAATTTCAAGGCAGCCTAGCATTGAGGCTGTAGCATGGGTACTATTGAGAGTTTTTAGCCAGTTCTACATTAAGAATCAAAAGCAAATGGCACAGCTGAATGAGTTAAAAATTTTTAAGCTTCTCCAGAAAGAAGCCTTAATAAAGTTGGGACCTGCAAAATTGGAGTAGAGAGCTTGGTTACTGAAAAAGCTAGCATTAAATAGAAGCCAAATACTTTATATCTGGACACTAGGAAGGATGCCTTCAGGGCCTGAGAAAAATGGTCCTTCACAGACTCAAGGGTGGAAAAGTGAAAGATTGCTTTGAGACAAGAGCCCAAGGCAACCTACTGGAGGCTACCAACTGCCTTCCTGGGATTCCATTCACAGTGCTCAGTCATCCAAGTACTCAGAGGCCCCTGCAGACATGAGGCAAAAGGGCCTGGCTACTGCTGGAGCCAGAGGCAGAACCCAGCATCATCCACATGATGCTATTTTTACAGGCAAAATGCAAGAGCTGTGGGATCATGAAGGCTTCCACCCAGACATTAGAAGACAGCCTTGAAGGATAGGCAGTGTGTCTATGAGAGGGCAGTGTATGAAGCTGTAAGAGTGAAGCCAAAGGTGCACTGGAAACCCCAGGAATTTAGAGAAGTCATCTGAGGGAAGCCATAGGAGTGAGCAAAGCCAGACCAGGAGAAAAGCCACGAAGGCAGCAACCACAGCAATGCCTTAGATTGGGATTCTCCAAGTCTTCTGGAGCTCAAGCCTTTTGGAGTTCTCAAAACTTGCCCCAGGTGCTGGACACAGAGCTACAAGATTTAGTGTTTGCCCTGCTAGGATTTGGTCTTGCTTTGGTCCCACAGGTTTCTATCCCCCTCTTCCTCTGTTTTGGAATGGGAATGTGTCATTGTATGTTGGCAGATGTGTTGGTTACTTTATTCTCATTGCTGAGACAGAATATCCAATGCCCAAAATTAAGGAAGGAAACGTTTGTTTAACTCACTGTTTGTGGAGGTTTCAATCCATAATCAGCTGGTTCCAAGGCAGAGTGGCACATGGCAGAGGGACCACTGTTCATGGTGGTAAAAGACAGTGAAAGCAACAAGAGAAAATAGGGAGGAGTGCACAGAGACTCTGTCTCTTATAATATATGTAGACTACCCACCCCAGGGTGTGTGTTGCACTCACATTCATAATCCCAGCATTGGACCAGGAATCAAACACAAACTCTAGAAGCCCATCTCCAAAACGCACCTCCCTGACTTCATGAAGCTTTGGAGGGACATCCAGACACAAACCATAACAGCAGTGTTTGACTTCTTTTTGATTTTTACAGAGGCTCACACCTAAGGGTTTGCTTAAGTCTCAGAGGAAACTGAACTTGGCCTTTTCAGCAGTGTTCAAATTATTAAAACTTTGGTCACTCTTAGAGATGTATTATATGCATCTTGCATAAAGAGATATGTATTAGTGTGGGGGAGACAGGGCAGAATGTTATGGCTTATATGAAGCCTAAAGCTTCATGCACTCATAGGCAGGACCTTAGGGAGGTCATTGGATCATGGGGTGCTATAGCAGACTTCCTGTTAGGACATAGGGTTTGGTGTGAAGAGATGGGTCCCTATGGGTATGACCCAGAAGACTGTATTATCCTTCCTAGCTCCTCCCTTCACTTCTCTCACTGCCAAGTCATGAGCAGCTTGTCCCCTGCTATGCCTTTATTTAGAACTTCATCATTTCTCACCAGGTTTACTGCAGTGGTGTCTTACCAGACACTAGCAACTACATTTACTGTAATTTTTATCACAACTCATAAAGACACTCATGAAAGAGGACTTCCAAAATTGCTTCAGTAAGTGGCAAGAACAATAGGATAAGCGTGTTTAAAGTGAGGAGGAGTGTTTTGAGGGAGGTTCACAGCAATGTGTCTAAGGTAATAAATATTTTACAGCCACTGTATATTTTGATCATGCCTTGTACTTTCTGCCTGAATTTCAATCAAGGATTAACTAATAGCTATTAGAAACTTTGGAAAAAGTCTCACAGACTAGTCCCCTCCTGATATTGTCACCCATAAGATGAGACACCTAAACAATGGTTACAGTATTTGGGAGAGGGCAAAGAAATAGCTTTAGGAAAATGTAGAGAATATTGTGACTTACATACAAAAGTAGTAGCCCACTAATATATGGGGGGGGCCTTATTTAATTGATTCTTTGACAAATGCCTACTGATCATATACTTGGCACTGAACTCTGCACTATTAGCTGAGGACTACAGGAATAAATGGGACAGGTTTGACCTTCAAAGAATAGCTGAGGAACTTATTAGAGAGACAGATAAGTGAAAGGTGAGTTATGAAACAACATGGAATCCACCAGCACTGTGGACCCCAGTAGGTCAGCTAGGAAAGTCGCACTGCACTAAGGAGGGGGTATGCTCTGTATGAAAAACTGAAGAGATTTATCTTTACCCTGGTGTCCCCTAGCTACTGAGACTCCTCCCTCACTGAGCTGCTCTGCCCCACCCACAAGGTCAGGGCTAAAGATGCTGACCACTTCCATATTTAATTGTTTAAACCTCATCTTCTCCATTTGCTAACATTTTCCAGTTTTAAACTGCTTATTTGCAAAACGTTGTTCCTCTTGATATGAAGAAAGCAGTATAAACACTATGCATAAAAAAACTATGCACCTACTTTTTTTTAAATCGCTGACTCCTTATGTATTGCATTGATTAAAGCAACAATGAGATTCTTTATATTGAGGGTGGGGAGAGGAGGATTCGAAAGAAAAAATGAATTTTTGATATTTGTTACATTTGGATGTCTGTTCCTCAATATGGTATGTGTATTTGTGACATATAAACATATATTCATGTATACACACATACACACACACACACACACACACATATAAAACATACCCAAACCCTAAGAATGCACTGTATATGTTTTGAAAAATGGAAGAGTTCAGAGTTCAGTGAGACTAATAAATCAGCTATTTTTTTGTTTTTTTGTTTCATTTTTTATTTTATTTTATTTTTTTTGAGACAGGGTTTCAGTATGTAGTTCAGGCTGGCCTTGAACTCTCTATGTAGTCCAGGCTGACCTCAAACTTGAGGCAATCCTCCTGCCTCAGCCTTCTGAGTCCTGGGGTTGCAGGTGTGTGCCACCATGCCCAGCTAAATCAGCCATTCTTAGAATAGCCATTCTATTCAGTGTGGTATACACTGAAACCTCAGAAACTGCCCTTGTTGTAATAAAAAGCAATTATTCAAGAGTATGTTTCCTTAGCTTTCATTTTTTTTTGTTTGTTTGAATAACATTCAGAGATATTGGCCCCCTGAAAGATGTTATGAAACTTAAGTAGGATTAATGATGTTTTTCCCATGGAGGAGAACAAAAGCAAGTTCAGGGCTTTCTGACGTAGCCAGTGCCCTAGCCCAGAAAGGCTGCCTGGGGCCCAATCGTAACCGTCCGCCCCACCAGCCCTGGCACCAACTGTCGTCGCCAGAGAGATGTGCCAGACCACCCTTCCTCTGGAACAGGTCAAAGCTTCACAGATCTTAGCCTGCAAAACTCTCGGCTATTTCCCCGAGCAAACTCCCAAGTGAGGAACCAAACCATAAGCCTCTGAGATCTAGGAGGAAGAGAGCAAGGGGCAGCTTGCCCTTCTCTTTCTCACATTTGCAAAATAATTCCAAAAATCATAATGAAAAATAATGCGGTTACGCTTTTCTTTGGAAATTCTCTCGCTGAATGATGAAAAACTACTTAAAAAACAAAAGCCAGCAGCTGACTGCAATCATGTGGGTGGAGGACCTGTGGGCCACTGCTGATGGCAGAGCTGCCTGCTCCCTCTGAGAAGGTAAAGGTCTGTGGTGGCAGTTATGCTGCCTCACACGCAACGGAGTCCACCTTGCCACACAGAGTTAGAGTTTTTTTGTTTTCCTCAAAACAAACATTCTTACAAATACTCTTTCCCTTTGGGTGTTGCTGCTTGAGGCTAGTTTTGTGCAGTACAGATTATTATTTCCTCTTTCATAGTAAGCACAAAGCTTTCTGGAAAGTAGGGCATTGAGAAGTACTGCATAATTTTTCTCTTCATATTTAGGAAATTAGATTCACTTTATAGTCTACAGATCAGGGTGAGTCTCTTCCCATAGGTTTAAAAATAGTTCCCTTTGCTGAATTTCTTATGTTTCAGTAGTTACACAATAGGTAGTAAATGTTTTAAAACTTCTTTATTTGGTTTAATTTTTTTAAACGTACTTGATACTTAACAGTTATATCTACTTCCAGAAAGAAGTTGAGGAAACTGACAATAAATCCTCATTAGAAGAATATGAGATTAGGTGTGGATTAAAGGCAAGAGAAAAAATATATTTATAACAAGAATGTAAGATAATGCCTTACTTTGAGCAGAAAGCTTGGCACCCAGATTTCTTAACAAAAAGGAAACATAATAGACCTTGGTACAATGACAATTCTCTCTCTCTCCCTCCCTCACTCCTTCCCTCCCCTAAAACTAGGCTATTCCAGTAAGAAACATTACTGTAATTTCTCCAGTTGGCAAGTTAGTGTATAACTGTCTATATGTCAGGGTTTTAAGGGCTTTGTGCACATTGATCGATTTCAATGGTGAATATCAACCCAAAGCAATCTGTTTTGAACAAATAAGCAAGGAGCAAGATCCTGTGAATATTTCTTTGCATGAAAATATAAGTATACTTCTCACTGCAAAACACAAGAGTCACAATCAAGAAGGGATTTCACCTGAGGTTCTTATATTTTATTGAATTAACAATTTTGGACATCACATCCTTGCCAGACATTAACATATAAATGTTATTTTTATTCTTACCTGTAGTGCTACCAGTGGTTGAAGGAAAGAATTGTAAGTGAAGAAGGAAGAAAACAGCAAAACAAGCTAAAAGACCTTTCTCCAATTGCTGAGCGTCTAGGATGCACACTACCTCAGCTAGCCGTTGGTAAGAAAATTCTAGGGGGTGGCAGAGGTGGGACACACCTTTGCTGAGATCACAGACTATGCAGGTTTCTATTATTAATCCACATCTCTATCAGGATAAAATGTCTATTGTATGGACAGACTAATTCCAAAAACATAACACTCC
Source organism: Cuniculus paca (assembly GCA_004365215.1). NCBI lineage: Eukaryota > Metazoa > Chordata > Mammalia > Rodentia > Cuniculidae > Cuniculus > Cuniculus paca. The sequence continues at coordinate 10,423 of RJWT010033849.1, forward strand.
TGATAAATGCAACATAAAGGGAGTTACGACTCAAGGTTCTCTCGAATTTTCTATATATGCCAAAATGATTTTTTTACTTCTTTCCCCTCTTCCTTTTAACATAGTTTAAATAAGAACATGTCCGTGAAAACACACACACATTCTCACAAACATCAGAGGTGAGCTGTGCAGGGACACCATTTCTTCTGGCTCTGGCTTCCTACCCTGTTGAAGCAAGGCCATGGCTGACAACTGGTTGAGAAACAAGGCTGTGACAAAGGCCCACAGGTACAGTCACATGCAAAATGGATCCTGGGGAAGCTCTGCTTAGAAACAATTTAGGGCCATGAAAATCGCTCTTCTCGTGCTGTGGCATCCATGAAAAGTCACGTTCCCTGGTAACTAAAAACCACATGCAGGAGGAGCTAAACATGGAACAGTAAGCAGCAGAGTAAACAGTCTCTCTGAGAGAAACAGTTCAGATGCTGGAATATAACATCATGGAGAGGACAAGAAGGAAGCAAGTGGGTCCCCTGGACCAAGGAAGAATCTAAAATATGAATTGAAGCCCACAAAGAGAAAAAAAAAAAAAAGAACTTAAACAAAGAAGAAGGTGGTGGCTGGCAGCGCCTCAGCCTGGAGCTGGATTCACCCTGCCAGAAGAGCTGCTGAGCCTGGAGACACGTGGTCGCAGTTGCGGTCATGGTCGCAGCTGCGGTCGACTCCAGAGGTCTCTGCGGAGAGGCGCGGGAGTGAAGGAGAGTGGCAGACGTGGAGATCTGTGGATGCAGAGATCTGCGCTGGCTGTTAGTGAGTGCTTGGAATTCCACCACCACCACCACCACCCCTGCCCCAAGGGAGAGAGTGATCAGCAGGGCTCCATCTTGGAGTTGGGCAGGTTACGCCCACCCAGGGGCCAAGACTGCTAACCACTTCTGGCATCAGAGCCAGGTTGTGGGCAGAGCAGCGGAAGTTGCTTCCACTGAGGCCAGAAAAACCAGTCATTTGGGAGCTCCAGGTTGTGGGCAGACCCGCGGAAACTGATTGATTGGAGATCCGTTCCCATGCCCGTTTAAGCCAGTATCACGTAGGTTCCTAAACAGCTTAGATTCGAAGGGCCTGACCAGGTCTGCTCCCCTGCAAGCCCCGGGTGGCTTGGTCCCCAGTTCAGTGCAGAGACACAGGCGCCCAACATCGGATATACATAGCCAGCACTGCCCAGAAAACACAAACAGTCTAGCTTCAGAGAAGTTGTGGCCAGTGCTGGGGTTCCTGGGACCACACTACTCTGGGGTGGAAGAAATCAAGAATATGCCAAGACGAAGAGGGAGAGGGCAATCTCTGGTGTCCAACCCAAGCAGTGCAATTCCACAAGAGGAAAACATGGAGATCGAGAATTCCACACCTGAAATGTCTGAAGTGCTGTCAACTGAAGTGAAGAAACAACTTCAGGAAGCTATAAGAGAAGTTAGAACAGAAATTCTATCCCAGGTAAAACAAGAAATGAAAACTATAATAAAAGAAATACTAAGCATCTCTAAAGACACAGATAAAAAAATAGAGGAGCATAGGAAAATGAGGGAAACCATGAATGAACAGCATAAGAGAGATTTAGAATGCATGAAACAGATTCAAAGAGACATCCAGAATATTAAACATTCATTCGAAAGCTGGCAAGTTGACATGAGGGAAACTAAAGAAAGACTTTCAAAGCTTGAAGACAGGGTTGCAGCCTATGATCGTGAAAGGAAAGATCTCTTAAAAATAACAAGGTCTCAGGAAGTAACAATTCAACAGCTGGTAGACAACTCAAAGATGCATAATTTAAGAATTAAATACGTGAGTGAAGAAGCAGGTGTCAAGACAGATGACATCAGTACCCTATTTACAGATGTAATTCATGAAAACTTCCCAAGCATAAAAAAAGAATATGACATTCAAGTAAGTGAGGCATATAGAACTCCAGCTAGCCATAACCAAAACAAATCTACACCCAGACATATAATAATCAAGATCCCAGAAATTTAACTCAAGAACAGAATATTAAAAGCTGTTAGAGAAAAGAAATAGATCACCTATAAAGGAAAACCCATCAGAATCACAGCAGACTTCTCAACACAAACCATCAAATCAAGAAGAGGCTGGAGTGAAGTAATGCAAGTCCTGAAAGAAAACAACTTCCAACCCAGACTGATGTATCCTGCAAAACTTTCCTTCAAAATTAATGGAGAAACAAGACACTTCCATGACAAAGAACAACTCAAGGAATTCATAACCACCAAACCAACCCTACAAAGATTACTAAAGGACATTTTAGAGCGAGAGAAAAAGGACCACGGTCTCAGGAACAATGTCAGAGGGGGACCATCAAGTGGGGTCAGTCGATTGAATGGAGAGGAAAAATAGGGAGCCAACAGCAGGAAAATAGCATGGCAGAGACAATACAGTGCAAGAGGGCCTCAAGGCACTAACGGAAAAAACAGAGGCAGAGTGGATCAGGAGACAGGATCCATAATATGCTCTATGCAAGAAACACATTAGGTAGAACGAAAATTCATAGACTGAAAGTCAAAGGAGAGAGAACAATGTCCTATGTGACAGGGAGCCAGAAAAAAAAAAATAGGGGTAGCCTGCCCATTAATGGCAGAATGGATAAGAAAGACATGGGATTTCATGGGGTGGAAACCTACTCAGCTATAAAGGAAGATAACCTCAAGGCTCTTGTAGGTAGATAAAGGCAATTGGTAATAGTGCTCATGGATGTAATGGATCAGAGTCACAAGGGTGAAATTTGTGTTGTCTCCATAGCATAACAAACTAAAGGTGTTAGTGGGATCCAAAATGCACAATACATATTGGGAAAGTCAAAGGGGAGGAATTATCTAAACAGGGAAGGAAATGACCACTATTAATCTGTTATCATGATTTGAAATTCAGATTGTATTCATTGTTGTGATTAGTTTCATTTTATTCTGATTTGTTTGATTTTATTATACTTGATGGCATGGACAGCTATTTTAAAGATAACAAAATATATAATTGCAGCCATCAAGGATGTCCAATTATCTTGTTTAGAAATCCTGTATGGCTTTCATTGTTTGTTTTGATTGATTTTACTCTATTCTGTGTGGTTTGATTATAATATGCCTGAAGGTGTAGGCAACTATTCTCAAGATAACAAATATTATGGTAGCCAATGCTGTTTTGTTAATATCTTGAAATTCTATATTGCTTACATTGTTCTGCTTTGTTTGTTTTGTTTTGTTATGCTTTGTTTTGTTTCTACTGTTTTAGTTTGTTGTATTTTGTTTGATTTTACTTATCCCTGATGGTATGGGCAGGTATACTGCAGATAACAAGAGCCATTATGGTAGCCTTATCGATTGCTTTTTTTTTTTTTTACCCT
>RJWT010033850.1:0-13788 GCA_004365215.1 Cuniculus paca
ACATGGGCTGGAGATTTAGCTCAGGGCCAGGGATTTAGCTCAGTGTGAAGCACCTGCCTGGCAAGCGTCAGGTCCTGAGTTTGATTCCTAGTACTTCCCCCGTAAATAAACAAATAAATAAATAAGAAAGACAGCACACAAATATGGCCTCGTACCTTCCCTTTAGGGCACAAATCTTTTAAGGGTTGATCTTTAGGTTTGCTGCGTGCCTGCTCATCACCAGAAAGCAAAAAGATGCAACAGAATCCAACTATGCTTCAAGTTCTAGTAAGTTCCAGGCTGGCATGTTCTTAGCACACTCATCCCACTCAGCCTACACCACTCTAAAGAGATTACTAAAATTTGGAGGGGGGAGGTAGCAGCAGAATATTGAACTTGAGGAATTTTTCACCCTTCATCTGTTTATTATGACAATTTCTTCACCTGTAAAATGCACATGGTACACACTTGCCACCAACTAGCATGTGTAGGGATAGCCAAAGGGACTAGACAAAGGGTTGTGCACACCTCTAACTAACGGATTCGTATCAAATCAAAGGTACTCATCTTTGCCAGGTTTGGCTGTCTGTGTGCTTTTCAAATGGATTTAACAGCAATCCAACGTGAAGGGCCTTCCCCAGTGGGACTATTATCCTGTAGCAGACGCAGCAGGATATCACCCTGGTGCTGAAAAAGGCAATTGCTACGATGATTTAAGACTGAAGGAGGCATCCCTCAGAGGGGCCACCAGAAAATGAAGAAGGTCTATTCAGTCATCCTAATGGTGAAACGAGCCAGTGATCAGCACCTATCAGAGCAATTAGTAGCTGAAGAAAGTGATGAGGTGCGGCCATAGTTAAGCACAACTGGGGAAAACTGGAACAAACTTCATAAATTTTGATAAGCTGGGTAGAAAAATGAAAGATGGAACTTAGAAAAGCATGCATAGTGGTGCATGCCTATAATTCCAGCACTCAGGAAGCTGAGGTAGGAAGATCACAAGATTATAGTGAGAACCTGTCTCGAACAACAAACAAACAAAAATGAAAGAGAGAGACAGAGAGAGAGAGAGAGGGAGAGAGGGAAAGAGGGAGAGAACAATAATAAGCATTAATACAAAACCAAAAATGTCCTTGGGTTGTGAATAGCCATGGCTAAAATCAAAAATTCTTCTCTGAGAAACAAAACCCCAATTTGAAGAAAAAACAAGGAATAGATTAATATGATCTGGGCAGTATACTGCCACAGTGCAAGACATGATTTGGATATGTCTTAGGAAATTAAGAAGAACATAAGGGGATAGACGCCCATTGGACTGCACAGACAGTTTCTGGAACAGGTGAATTTTGAGAGTATACGTAAGAAAGATGAATAGGAGGGAAGTGATACAAGAGAGAAAAAACTCAAACTAAACACAAGAGAAGTAGAAAGCTACTGCCAGGAAGACAAAGAATCAGAACGACCAGACACAAATAGAGAAAGCCCAAAACGACAAAAAGGGCTGAGGTGACGCCAGGAGCATCGGGAGACCAGGTGTCGACAGGAGTCAGGACTCCCACTTGGCTGTGACTTTCTTGCCAGGGAGAACGATTTTCAAACTGTTCATGCAGCACAGGAGAACTGCTGCTGGGCGCTGGTGGGAAGGACTCCTTCATCCTCTAAGGGAGTTACCACTCCAGGCCAGGGAAGACCACAGCTCTAGGAGCTACTGCACAATGGTCACAGATCCCAGAATCAAACCCAGGAGCCAGTGGGAAAGGGGGTGATGGAGACAGCAAAATGCTATTTTGATTTACAAGAAAATGGGGGTGAGAGGAGGGGAGGCAAATTCATGACAAGGCTGTTGAACAGATAGCTTGTGAGCACTTGCAAGAGAAAGGGATGAACTAACTGTAAGAGTTAGCAACGGGCCACCAACAGTCACTCCAGACATTGACTTTGACATCCTCACTTCCACGAGGCCACTAGCAGAAGATGCAGTGGGGAGTGTGCAGTGTGAGCACCGCGTAGCCGTTTCATGGTTCTAGCATGTATCTCCTATAACCTGGAGGAAGCTCCCTAGGGCTGTGCCCAATAATGACACTAAATAGCTTAACAAATGTACATAGAGCTGAAGCTGGAGGTCTAGCCAGTTGATCCACGGATGGCTTCCACAGTCAAGAAGACTTGAGTAAAGATTCAATTAATAACAAAACAACATTTAACAGGAATGAAAAGATTTTAAAACTTATTCACCTATGAAAAAGTGAGTATATGAAATTGTCCATAAATCTGATATATTGCTAGAGATTGCTGACAAGGCTTGCAAAATAGGCTGGGCCAACGGGAGGAAAGACATTACAAGGGGAGCTACTGCCGAGGCATGGATCCCGGACAACACAGAGCAATGGCTGAGAAAGGGGCTCTGGAGTCACTGTCCCTCTGCTTTCAACCCAGCTCTGCCCCTTGCTACCTGTGTAAACCTGGCCAGCTGCTTCATATCTCTACACTTAGTTCACAGGACTATTTGGGGGGTTAAATGAGAAAAAATATGTAGGGTCAGATCAGCATGTGGCACATCAGAAGCACTCAATGGTTGTTAGTAAGGAGAAAAAAACATGAGATGTGGAAAGGTACAATGCCATACAGAATACAGGATACTGGATTTGAAAATGAAATATGGTATATATGTAAATGAATCCAACTCAGTTGTCGCTTGTCCTTTCTTTCCTGGTCCATCTAGATCAAAGGCGGTACTAACAGTGCTGCTACATTCTGCACAGGTACTACCTCAAAGATTACTGGGTTCTGAGCAGGTGTCACATTTGGAGAAGACCACTGTCAACAAAGAAAAGGAATGAGCCTGAGAAAGCAAAGGTTTTCCCAAGTACACAGTGGACTTGACAAGTCTAACAAAAAACCATGTCAGTAAGCCAGGATGGAAAAGACACTTATCCTCAGATGTGTGGATTGCTTCCACAGGGAAAAAGCAATTGTGGAGAAAGGCCATTCTAGAAATCAGACAGTTCCCGAAGGGAATCTACTGTTTGGCATATCGATGGATCCTGGAAACAAGTACTCCGGTACCGTCTGTCAGGGTGACTACCAGGGATACAGACAACTAGGTAAAAATCACTTTACAATCCTTTGTGACTCTAACACACATAATTTGAAGAGATCAAATAGCCCACAGCATATCAAGATGCAGCATGTAGTGGGGGAAAGCCAACATTATAGGCATCCTTTCCAATGGAGTCAGTGGCAAGAGTGATTTTGATTGGAAAAAAAAAAAAACTAAATGAATTAGTTAAAGACAACTTAGCCCACATATACTGAGGGATTGGATGGAAGCAATACAAGGCTTTGTACCATTTGAGTGTTACGGAGGAGGGTGTGAGACACGCCCGAAGCCATGTGCAAGGGGGCCCCTCGCCGTCAAGGTTAAGGTGATCGTAAGAAGCTCAAACACTAACTCTGCCACAAGCATCAGAGCACAGGAATATAGAAAACCTGAAAACCACAGGCAGTCAAAGTAGAAACAGTAAAAATGGAAGACTTTTTTGCACAGTATAAAAAAAAAAAATCACAACTTCACTCTGGAAAGAGGCAAACGAAGCAAACACTGGCTCCATTTTGCAAGAAGCAGCTAGAACATGTGCAGTGCTGTGTGCTGGGATAATGGGAAGGATCACCTCATCCTATGACTCAAAAGGAGCAGATGGCCCGTGGGAGCTGAAGAAGGACTTTCCCCTCCTCCGTAGAGGACAGCATGGCCCTAGACGTGAGGGATGGCAGCAGCAGGGGATGGAAAGCTTGCCTGGTTTTCAGCCTTACACACTTTGGGATGTGCAATAGGATGTGTAGTTTGGAAAGTAGCTCTCTTCTCAGTCTTGTTGGCAACTGCCCCATTTAGGTCTTATATTTCACATGCTGAGCTCTAAGAGTAAGTGTAAGACCATGCAACACAGCTTCTGAAAGAAAAACAAACAAAACAAACAAAAACTAGAAATCACCAAAATATGTAACGTTCTATGGCTACTAATGAAACATTCATATCCTAGAACACTCACAGCAGCTTTTAAAAAGACCTATATGTGTCATGAACAGAAAAATAGCCAAGACTGTATCACTAGGAAAATGGGAAGTACAGCATGGGGTGGAAAATCACAGCATATAAATTTGTGTGCATATACTGGTACTCGAGGGATGCTCTCTTGAAAGTGAACCATCGCTATGCGGGGTTGTTATACCAAAGATTTTTCTTTCATTGCTGGGACAAAATACCCGATACCCAAAGTGAAGGAAGGAAGGGTTTATTTAGCTCAGTTTGCGGAGGTTTCAGTCTATAATCAGCTGGCTCCAAGACAGAGGGGCACATGGCAGAGGACAACAGTTCATGGTGGTGGAAAACGCACAAGCAACAAAAGCAAAAGGGGAGGAGCACAGAAGACTCTTTCTTGTCCCTTATATTGTATGCAGGCCACACCCACTGGTGCATAGCACTCACACCCATAATCCCAGCATTGGATCATGAGTCATGCACAAACTCTAGAAGCCCGCCCCCATGACTGCATGAGGCTTTGAGGGGACAGCCAGCCTCAAATCATAACAGACCCTATAGAGATGTCTTCCTGACATCCAGCACTAGGAAAGGTTCCTTGGGTCTCATTCAACTCTGTAGTAACCAGTTGCCTTATGCCCTAAGTTCTTCTCATGTTTTCTCCAGCTAATGGCTGTGGTAGGCTAGAGAGGTGTTATGAGATGGCAGAGAACATCCACTAATTTCCATCAATCTTCGTCTGTCTTTTAAAAAGTTGAGATATAAATCACAAATAAATTCACCATTTAAAAATGTACACTTCAGTGGGTTTTAGTATTTTTATTTACTATATTTATCACCAGTACCTAATTCCAGAACATTCTCATCACCCTGCGAAGAAACCTCAGGACTGCTGGCAGTCGCTTTGCCGTCTCGTTCCTACCTCTCCCTAGCCCCTAGTATTATTAGTTTTCCTCTTGTCTCTATGAATTTGCCTATTCCAGATATCTCATGTAAATGGAATCATACGCTATATAGTTTTCTGTGCCGGCTACTTTCTTATAATATTTTCTCATAGTATTTTCAGGATTTTATCCAGGTTATAGCACGCATACTTTCTTTTTACTGCTCATCAATGCTCCACATGGATAATAACACATTTTGTTTATCAGTTTCTCTGTGGGTGGACATTTGGGGTGTTTCTACTTTTTGGTTATTATGAATAATGCTTCTGTAAACATTTGTGTGCAAGTTTTGCATGGACTTACATTTTCATTTTTCTTAAGGATGTACCTGGCGAGGCCATTGCACTACACATTTACCTCTTTTTTTTTTTTTTTTTTTTTTTTTTTTGCGGCACCGGGGATTGAACTCACAACCTTGCGCTTGCCGGGCAGGCGCTTAGACCGCTGAGCTGGATCCCCAGCCCTGGTGTTTTTTGAGACAGGGTCTCACTATGCCGTTCAGGCTGGCCTTGAGCTCACTTTGTAGCCCAGGCTGGTCTCGAACTCACAACGATCCGCCTGTCTCAGCCTCCCGAGTACTGGGATTACAGGCGTGAGCCACCACGCCTGGCTGCCACATTTACCTCTTGAGGAACTCTCAGGATGTCTCCAAAGTGCTGCACTATGTTACACTCCCTCAACACTGTACAAAGGCTCCCACTTCTCCAAATCATTCCTAATGCTTATTACATGTCTTTTTAGAGAAAGTGAAGTGGCATTTAATTGTGGAGTTGACTTGCATTTCTCTAATGGCTAATAACATTGAGTATCTTTTTATACACTTTTTGGCCCCTTTATTATCTAAAGAAATGTCTATAGTCATTTGGCCACTTTTTAATTGGATTGTCTTTCTGAGTTTATTTCTTTATAGGCAGCTTCGCGGGCTTCAAGCCCATGGGGCTCCTCTGGGCTGCGCAGCCTGACAGGCCTTTCTGGCACTTGATCGAGCAGGAAGTGCAGACGCCCTTCCTGGCGGAGCTGGAGGTGCTGGACTGACACGAGCCCACTAGGGGAAGCTGCTGGCCCACATGGTGCATGAGCGCCACTTCCTGTAGCTCAGGTGCTGCACATGCCTGTGCGGGAGGGCCAGGTGCGGGGCACATTCTTCCTACCCCAGAACTGGGCCTTTTCCTGGGATTGGGGACATTTCTGGAGTTGGAGCCTGCTGGAGTATCAAGCTAGTCTGCTGGCTGGGAAGGGCTTTGCTGGCTTATAACTATGACGACCTCCCCAAGAGCGCGGAGGCCATGCACCTGCAGTACTTGAAGAAGCAGTGAACTGCCTGCTCAGTCACCCTGAGGTAACAGGCCCAGGAACTGGGCTGCTTGGGACTTCCAAAGCGGCTGAACTAGGCCTCGCCATGGCCTCTTTTCTGAAGGGCATCCCAGCTGCTGTCATCATCAATGACTCTGTAGCTGCCATCAGGGGAATCATACAGTATAAGGATGAGTCTGCACCTCCTGTGAGCATCATGAAGAATCGAGTCAAGATGACCAAAGATGGCATCACGGACATTGTGGATGCCCTGAAAAGCCCTTTGGAAGACCGGAAGAGCTTCATTCCTGTGGAAAGCTCTGACAACACCTTCATGTTCCTTGTAGGCGAGGATGACAACTGGAAGAGTGAGTTCTATGCTAACGAAGCCTCTAAGCGCTGACAGGCCCACGGGAAGAAAAAGCCCCAGATCATCTGTTACCCAGAAGCTGGGCACTATATCAAGGTCCCTTATTTCCCCTTGTGCAAGGCTGCTCTGCATAACTCCGTGGGTGTCCTGTCATCCATGCAGTGGAGCCCAGGGCTCATGCCATGGCCCAGGTGGATGTGTGGATTTTTCCATAAACACTTGGGAGTTAGGAGATGTGCTCCTGAGAAAATGAATTTTCTGAAGACTTAGAGGACAAGTCTCAATAGTCTCAGAACATCAGTTCACTTTATATTTACATATGAACATAATAACATGCGATTACAGTTTTTAAAAGGTTATTCATTTCTCTTTAAATAATGTTACCATTAAAAATAGTGCCTAAACAACAACTACAATGAAGAACACGATGGTATCAGGAATGAAAAGGAAGCCGTAAGTATAAACACTTTTGTTAAATTGAAAATTGGGCTATTTCAGACCAAACTATTGTCTCCTGTCTCCTTGAATTTTGAGGCTAATGTCACCAGTATCCTCAACCTTCCCAGAAGTGACTTTAGAATGATTTTGCTATGCACGTTTCAGATGTTGTGCCTTAACTTGTATACATGTAGCAATAAAAAAATCGTGTTGTAAAAAAGGTTTCTTTATATACTCTGAGCATGAGTCCCTTATCTAATATATGACTTGTAAATATTATCTCACCTTTTTTTAGTTGTTGTTGTTTTTTGTTTTTTGTTTTTTTTTTTTTGGCCAACACTAGGAATCAAATTTAGCATCTTGTGCATGCCAGTTAAGTACTCTAGCATTGAGCTACACCCCCAGCCCTGGGCTGTCTTTATACTTTCATGATGGAATTCTCTGAAATATAATTTCAATGAAGTACAAACCATTGGTTTATTTCTCTTTGGTTGTTTATGCTTTAGGTGTCATTTCTAAGAAAATGTTGTCTAATCCAAAGTCATGAAAATTTATACCTACATTTTTTTCCTGTTAGCTTCAGCTCTTACAATTTGATCTTTGGCCCATTTTGAGTTAACTGTTGTATACAATTCATCTTTTTTATTGTTTTTCTTCTCAACCATTGACTTGAAATCGACAAGAATTCCTGTAAGACTGGATTTTTAACATCTAGTAGGGTCAATCTTCTTTGATGTCTTTGCAACAGCTTTAACAGAGTATTTGTAGTTTTGTGTGTGTGTGTGTGTGTGTGTGTGTGATTCCAGGTCAAAATTATTGGCTAAAACAAACTAAAAGGTGCAAATATGGGGACAAATACTTTAGAAAACAAAGTTAATTTAGGATTACATGAGAAAGTACACACTGGATAAGAATATGAATGGAAAACTAAAACACATCACTAAAGAATGTGATACGTGCAGGGCCTTCTGTGGTTAGCTGAGTGTATAAAAGATCCACACAATGGGCAAAATAAGAATGAATTGCTCTAGATTAGTATATGTATATGAATTATTTTTAGGAAATATTTCATAAGCAAATAGTGTTATACTGAATCAGTGCTACACAGGGAAGCAATACAGAAATATATATATATATGTACTTACTGAATTTATTTCCTGAAGATTCACAAGAAAATGCTAGCAGTGATTATCCTAGGGTAGGCACTACAGTGGTGGGGATTAAATTTTATACTTTTCAAAAACTGTTTAAGTTTTCCTATTATGCACCTTTATTTTAGGAGGGAAATAAAGAACTATAGCTAATGAAACAATGCTTATGAACTGCCTTACTTCTTTTATGTTTTTCTATTTTTAAAGAAAACTTACTAAATGTTATTACAAAAATGAAATATCCTATCCTGTGAGTGTACAATTAGGGACTGATGGAGAGGTCTATCCCTCCCTAAAAAATACCTGAGTGGTGAGTAACCAGAGAATGGTCTAGAAAAAATGAAGCAGGAAGGTTATTTGAGTTCAATTATGCAGGACATGCTTGTCATCTTTGCTGTTTCAAAGAGCTATGAGTTGAGGGTGTCTCTCCACCAGGAAACAGAAACTGAGAAGTAGCTCAGGCGGAGAAGCTGGCCTTTGAAACAGGAAAGGGCAGAGTCTGTTTCTGGCTAGCTGAGAGCCCTAACATTTTTTCAGAAAATGCTGGCACAGGAATAGCACCTTTCCGTCATGAAAGGGCAGAAACACTCTTCACAGATATCTTGCTAGTATATGTGGTTTAAATTACATACATACATAACACATACATACATACATACATACAAGACAGAAAGGGGTGGAGGGCCTGAGGGACAGGGGGCCTAAGGCACGAGTTCCAAGACACAGCTGCAGGAAGTTTTGAAAAGGCATAGGTCAGTGTTAGTGGTCAAAAGCTCAGGGAAGGACTCTTGAAGGCCACAGAGGTAAGAGTATTTGTCCCCTGGGCTTGTTATGTTTTCCAGGAAGACAGGAGGTAGCTCTAGGCTTAGGGTGGTAAAGAGAAAAGAGAAGGATACCCTGTGCCATCTCCAGGGGAGAAAGGCAGTAGTGAAAGGAGAGAGAGGGCCACCTCTAGCACCTTGGGGGCAAGATGGAACGGAGCACTCTGAAAACACCAGAAAAGCCAGGAAGGAAAGGGGCTGGCTGTGGGAACTGTGTCCTTGTGCCCTCTGCCACTAGTTTGACAAACATTGACCAAGTGACAGAGGATGAAGATAATAGTATCTAATATCTGCTGAGCATTTCCTTGAACCCTGGGACCAGCAATATTCATTTAGATCCATGAAAAAGGCAATTTCCTATGATTCAAGTTAATAGATGTGCTTTAAATGGTTTGCACATATTTGCTGCATTTATTCTTCACACCCACATACAAGGTAGAAATTATGCTGCATTATTAACCCTGTTTTCCAGCTACAGAGGCTAAAGCTAAGCGTGACTGAGTAGCCCTCACAAGGCCATGTAGCAAACAGTAGAGCCAGGACTCATATCCAGACAGTTTGGCTTTCAGGCTGACTCTTCTGATAACCCCCATGTTACTATTCTGGGTGGAGAATCACAGGCCAAAAAGTACTGGGGCAGAGCTCAGGCCTCTACTCTCAGATGGGGGCTAGAATGAGGCAGGACAGACCAGGCGCTGGCCAAGGACAAACAGGGGCTGTTGCCTTTCACTCTTGTGAAAGTAACAGCAAACTTCACGGAGCCCATGATTGGAGTCGGTTCTTTCATTGGGTCAGTACTTATGTACAATTAGAGACAGCTTCTTGTTGTATTACTTGAGCCTTCTTTGAAGCCGGGCTGGCAGTCTGTTCTGAACAGCACCAGAGGAGCCACTCACTCATTCAGAGACTCAAGCCAACCACGCTCTTCTGAACTCAGCCTGCATTCCTGGAACAGCCACCTCATTCCATCTGGCCTCTCGACCCTTTCTCTTTGATCATGTGTTATCCCAAAGGCTGGGTAATCGTTCCAGTACTCCATTTTCATTATGTCATTCCCGGAATTTAAAATAAGCTCTCCAGTGCTGGGATGGTCAGATGCAAACTCCTGACTCTGACATCCTAAGAACTCTACTGCTTAGCCTGTCCTCACCTGGCCATTAAGTCTCCCAGGTTGCTTATGAGATTATGTTGTGCAGCAAGCCCATTCTTACTGGAATGTCCACTTTCACATCAATTCATTTTTATGCTGATAAACTCTGCTCTTTAACTTCCCCTCCCCCCACTCCTTTATCAGTCTCAATGTGGCTCTTTCCACCATCCCAGCTCCAGTCCCACATGTTTCTGTGGCCCCTTCTAAGCCTTCTAATATTAAACTCTCACATCTTCAAATTCTGTGATCTGTCTTGTGATCAAGGTTTCAATTCTCAAAATAATATACAAAGCCCTTCGGGGATAGAGATCATAACTACAACATTCATTCCTTCAACATTTGCCAATTACCCACTTAGTGCCATGCACTCTGGTGAACAGAGATAAACAATAATCCCTAGGTATAAAAAAGGCTGATGGGTCAGAAGAAAGAGGTATGAGCTTGGACCCTGTGAAATTTTTTGTTTGAGAGATGAGAAATGATCAAATATTGTTTGTTTAGTAAGATTCACCTGAAATATAGAGATAATTATCAAAAAATGTGGTAAAATCAGTAATGGACTTAACATGAGACTGACTCTAGCAAGGGTAGGAAAGGGAAACTAGCTTATATTAGGGAAGGGACTGAGACATTTGATACCTGTGCTGAGACAATGATATATCTGTTGAATCTTAATGGTATGGAATTATACAACAAGAGAAAGATATTTTAAATAGAGACAACATTTTTAAAAAGGCACAGAGGTAAGAAAGATCAGTTGGATGGGCAAAAGGTAGGCACTCTGAATTGAGCCATATATCCTCATAACTTATCTGTTGAATCCCGCTGCCCCCAGTACTCCAGGATGTCATAACAGTAAATTGTCAACCCCACCCTGACTCCCACCCCCAGCCAGTACACTTCAGTTTCTTAGTTGCCCTGATAACAGTTCCTGTTCTAGTTCTGTTTGCTTCTGTCTCTTAGAAACAGCTGATCACTGTGATGCATAGCTGGTCACTATGATGCACACTGTATAAACCAATCCCCAACTGACAAGCCATTCTGCCTCTGTACTTCCTGCTTGCTTATCCCATATATGCCCGAGACCACCATAGATCAGAGCCTGATATTCTGGGAATCACCCCGATGAGTGCCCATCAAAGTAAATAAATGTGCCTCCAAATCCTGGGTGTCATTTCTGTGTTTCTGCTTGTTGTAGTTTCTTGTACATTGGTCCAGAAGACTGGCCATGCTGACCTCTTTGGTCACTGGTTGTGGTCCTCGTAGATGCAGCAAGGACCTCTCCAGGTCCCAAGGGGAAGGCGTGTTCTCAAGATTTCTCGAGTCCCCTTGGAGGTCTGGAGGAGGATTCCTGGCTCCCCACTCAAGCAGCTCACATCAGACCCCAAAAGGAGGAGTACACAACCTCTCTGTGTCCGTCTGTATGCCTGCCTGACTCTGTAAGACACCCAGGTACACCCCAGTTTGTCTGTCATTCCTGCTCAGCTCAAGCAGAAAAAGAGCTTGATCAATTCTTGTTAGTTAAGGCCACCCTCAAGGAAAGGGGAGTTGGAATGTCTAACCTCCAAGTGTGTGCTGAGTGAATGTGCGAGTAAATGGAATGGACAGCATAAACCATAGGCTGTTCTGTCTGTGCATCAAGCCTGGGAAGCACTGGTTACGGTGGCTGATTGGGCCCTCACCTGCCGTTCTGTGATAATCAACATAGGGCATAATGGTGGCCTTGCACCCTCCTTAGCTAAGTCGTGCCTAAGTCCCCACAAAGGGTGCAACCAGGTGGGCATTTGAATGGTCTCTCTGAGGGGCACCCACCCTTTGTCTGTTGTGCCACTGTTCAAGGATACACAACATATGCTGTAGGGAGACAGAATGGGTACAAGCCAGAGTAAACCTATGGTCCTTGATTGTATGACAAAAAAACTTCCAAAGAGGATTTCCTGATGACTACAGAGTGAAAATAAAACCTCAAAAGCTCTATGCCTTTTGTGTAAGTGAATGGTCAAATCTTGGCCCTGACTGGCCATCTAAAGGGACACTGGATGTTAAAATTGTCTGTTGGGTTTGGAACAAAGTGACAGAGCCCAACAAACGAGGCCATCCTGACCAGTTGCCTTATATTGACTCCTGGTTGAACCTGTCTCAGACCCTCCTACCACAGCCCTGTACCTATGTCCTGCATCTCAAAAAAAGAAAAGAAAAAAGAGGCCCTTTCTTCCTGAGAATTCTGCCTTGGCACCCTTTTTGGCCACCACAGTTGCTGCCAACATCTATAGCTTCACTCCTCACTCCCAACTCATCTACTATCACCCAACTGAACTGGTTCCAGCTAGCCATTACCTGCTTTCAGCCACACGGTCTCCATCCTTCTGTGTAGAGTTGTGACCATCCCGGTCAGATGGTGTCATTTAATATCCATCTGAGATGACTGTCAACAATTCTTTCTAAGTTCCACATTTTGGCTGAGGAAAAGTCGGACTGTCAGCCCTGACAAATGAGTTGCACCCTGTTGGGCCTGAATAGATCGGACACACCAAGTACTATCAGATTGGGCCCCCGAGAGCCTGTGGTCATTGCAAAAGTCAGGGGTCAAAGCTGTGACTTTCCTGGTAAACAATGGAACAGAACTCTCTGCCTTCAAAAGTTCCCTTTGTCAAAAAGTTACCAGGGCAAGTGGGACTCTTGCCTCTCGCCCCTTCTGCCAGACACACACTTACAGCCTGGGAGGACATCTCCTTCACACCAAGCCAGTCAGCCTCCCTCTTGACTCTGCACTTTCAACTTTGACTGTTCCCTGAGAAAAAGATGACACCTACATCCGCCTGAGACAGATAACTGCAATCCTGAAGTTCTGAAAACACTCCACCCAGGGGTATAAACTAAAAACTCACCTCTAGGCCTGGCCATAAACCATGCTACCTCACCATGACCCCTGTTGCTGTCAGATGTCATGGGAAGCACAAACAGGCATCCAGTCACACATCAGCCTGATAGACTGCTAATCACCTTGGACAAGATCTCCATGCTGTCAACAATGCAGCCACCACCTTACATTCTGCAGTTCCCAACCCATACAGCCTTTTGGGACTGCTCCAGATGTTTCAAAACCACAAAATGTTTATAGACTGTCAAACCACCAAAATACACCTCTCCTGACTATAAAGCCAATTCAAGATCTCCAAGCTGCCATGGCACCTTGATTGCCCTCCATATACATTGCCTTGGTCTTCTGCTACCCACAGCCTGCTGGTACACCTGCCTGGACCTTAAAAATGCCTTCTTCTTCCTTTGGTTGGTGCCTATCAGTCAGCCCCTCTTCAAAAAGACCCTGGTTCTGGACTCAAAGGTTACCTGACCTGGACTCACCCTCCAGAAGGTTCAGAAACTTGTTTACGCTCTTCACTTCTGATTGATGACACCCAAGCTACCTACTAGAAAGACACAAAAGCTCTGCTACAACATCTGGCAGAAACTTGTTACAAGAAAGAAAAAAAAAGCCAGACGTGGTGGCTCACACCTGTAATCCCAGTACTCGGGAGGCTGAGACAGGCGGATCGTTGTGAGTTCGAGACTGGCCTGGGCTACAAACAGAGCTCAAGGCCAGCC
>RJWT010033851.1:0-13807 GCA_004365215.1 Cuniculus paca
TGCTCAAATGCAAATAGATTCAACACTCTAGCTTGATATTCATCCTGCTGGGAAGTTAAAAATCATGTGAATTCACAGAGTAAGTCTTCACAGTCTTTAAGCAGTCAAAAAGGTTTACAGTCATGTAAAAACTTAGGGCAAAAAGTATTTTAAACATTACCTTTCCTTATGATACTAATACCTGCATGTACAAATTCAGTGAACTGACTTATTCACAGATATACATAGAAGCAGCTACCAGCATGGGTTGATTTTTTTGTTTATTTTGTTTTGTTTTTTAGTACTGGGAATCAAACTCAGGACCTCACGCTTGCCAGGCAGGCGCTGTGCCACTGACTAAATCCCTGGCCCCTTGGGTTTGATTTTGAAAGGCAGTAAATACCATGAAAGCCTCCGTGTCCCAAATATCTCTTCTCACTATGAATGATGCTGACAGTTACTATGCATCTCTCCTTTCCTCTGCAGTTAGGGATGTGATTTAAAATACAGAATAGCCCTGGTAAAAATTATCCATTGGATTTACTAAATTGGGTAATGAGTATATCTATAAAGCAGTTTTTATATAAGTTCCTAGCTCTTCCCATGCACAAGCGAATAATTTTAGCTGTTTAATTTGTAAGTAGAGAATATAGGTGAAAACATGTTTTCTCTTTCACCTGTGTGTAGTTGGGAGGGAGAGTTGGGGGTCCAAGAGAAAATACGGAAGGCATGAAGGCAAGTCAAAGCACTGAGTCTTTCAATGGGAAAGGTTGCTCGGCAGGGGTGGGAAACATGCAGAAAAAGGAAACAGGAAGCTAAGCTTTCCTTTGAGTCTTTTTAATCAGGAGTTGTATTTATTAGAAGTTTGTGGGTTTTTTTTTTCTTTTGAGACTGTATTTAAGTGATTGAAATTTTCCCTGCCTCTCCATGGTTTCTTAGAAATACCTGGTAAATATTGCAGCTCTACCTGAAGAGCAACGAAAGTTTTATGCATAAAGGCATAGAACTTTGAGCAGTGTGTCCTAAGCTGGTGGCCAGAGCTGACGTGACAAATGGAGCCTTAGTAATAAGGACATCCCTGTGGCTGTCCACAAAAGCACAGGTTGCTGGTGATCACTTTACCTAGGAACTGTAACAGCTAATATAATTGAAGTCTCATAAGTACTTGCTAATTTATCTAAATTGAGGGTGATAATATATCAAAACTTAGTTTTAAGCTAGAGTTTGCAACATTTGTTCTTATGTAAAAATAGGGGTAAGAGTATATGTGATTGTTGGTATTGTGACTCTTAAAAAGCTTTAAAAAGCTTTGCTTTCTGCAGGGTGAAAGATTGAGCCATGCAGTAGGCTGTGCTTTTGCAGCCTGCCTTGAGCGTAAGCAGAAGCGGGAGAAGGAGTGTGGGGTGACAGCTACTTTTGATGCCAGTCGGACAACTTTTACAAGAGAAGGATCATTCCGTGTCACAACTGCCACAGAACAAGCAGAAAGAGAGGAGATCATGAAACAAATGCAAGATGCCAAGAAAGGTACAATGTGTTCTACTACACTGCGTGTTTATTTAAAGCTGCTTTCCCCAACACATTAGCTGTCAGGGACAAGTTTTCTCATAATCAAAGAAACCCCTCGTGACTGTGAGTATAGCTCATACATAGAGTGCTTGCTTAGCATATAGGAGGCCCTGGGGTCTATCTCCAGGTCTCCCTCTCTCCCCTACAAAAAGAGAGAACCCTTAGCAATAGGTGAAAACCTTAATAACAAAGCCAAAAATCTTATAGGAGCACCTTCCTTTAGAATGACTACTTTAGTGGCAGCATAGTAGAAATATCTGTACAAACATTGAAGTGATTCAGTCTGTAAAGTTGGGTTGGGTGCCCTTTCTTTTTCTTTTTTTTTTTTTTTTTAAAGTTTAGTTTTTTGAGACAAGGTCTTTCTATGTAATCCAGGCTGGCTTTAAACTCATAGCAGTCTTCCTGCTTTAGCTTCCCGAGTCCTGGGATTACAGGCATCTACCACTATGCCCTGCTGGTTGGGGTACATTTTAAAACTAATAGGACTTGAGGAAAATGTTTGTATTCCTGTATGTAACTAGGCTGAAGCCAACTAGAGGTTCACAAATAGTTCAGTATAACTAATAGATATTAATATAATTTTGTTAATTTTTTATTATGTCCTTAAGATCTATTAGTTATACTGAACTATTTGTGTACCTCATCAACAACACTGACCCAAGCAGCTCTAATTTTTAAGACCTCCAAAATTTTTGATGGTGCTGGGGGAATGACAGTCAGGTTGATATTATATGGCCCAGACTGGACTTAAATTCCTGGGATTAAGTGATGCTTTGCCTCAGCCACTTGAGTAGCTGGGACTACAGACATATTCCACTGCTCTCAGCTGGGTGTGATTTATTTTTTTCATTCTTGTAAACATTTGTGCCAGGATAGCAAAGAATAAAACACATACTGACCAGGTAGCATGTACCTGTTTAGTCCCAGCTACTTGGAAGGCTGATACAAGAGGATCCATGTGAGTCTAGGAGTTAGAGACAAGCAACATAGTGAGATCCCTTCTCAAAACAAGTCATGCTAGCTTTACTAGAAAATTCCCTGAATAGCTATTATTTAGTATACTGTAGTAATTTTTAGACTATGGGCTGTACATGCGTGTGTGTGGTGCTGGGATCAAACCCAGGACCTCACACATGCTAGGCATTATTCTACTGAGCTGCATCCCCACCTCTGAAAGCATATTCTTTGATACCACCAAATAATTCTGCTGTGCACAGCATCTGACAAAGAGATCAAGTCCTAAGATCTGCAATGGATCATGAAGGTTGAGGTAGAGATTTGCCATAATCATTGGTACTCAAAGCTGAGCATGGTGGCACACACCTATAATCCTGGCACTCTGGGAGGCTGAGGCAAGAGGATCATAAGTTCAAGCCCAGCTCGGGCAACTTAGTGACTTGGCAAGACCCTGTCATGGGCAGGGCTGGGGATGTTGCTCAACATAAAGACCCTGGGTTCAGTCCACAGTATCACACATACACGTACACAACACACACAACTCACACAAGAACAGGACTCAACTGGTACTCACTGGAAGCAGTCATATATTTAGGTTTAATCCAGTTTAAGATTTTCCTTCTGCATCCTTTTATTCAAATGAACCATGAGTGCATACATTTGTGGTTTAAAGATTTTTTTCACACCAAAGAAAAACAGAGCTTTCTGACTCTTCCGCTCTCGAGTTACACCCCCCCACACACACATATCCAGACAAACACTGAAAACCAAAAACCATCATTCTTTAAAGGACCTCACATGAGAAGTTCATTGGAACTGAATTTTTTAAAATCTTGTTGGAAGTCTTAATTTATAAATCACAGCATGAGAATAAAGGATCTAATATTTGAGTTTTATAAATATGGTATGTGACATGTACTGCTTGTAACATATCTGAAGACACATTGGGAAGGAGAGGAGAAAGAGAAGAGGTCTTTTGAGGTCCTCAGCTCTGTAAATTCAGAATATTTGAAGATTATTTCTAAGGCCTCCTTGCTCTTGATTTTCTTGAGCTGAAACAGATAAGTCAGCTTCTGGTGGATCTGTAGCCTCTGGCAACACTGCCCCGTCCCCATCCTCTCCCACTTCTCCCACTTCGGACGCCACTGCCTCTTTGGAGATGAACAACCCTCATGCCATTCCACGCCGCCACGCACCGATTGAACAGCTCGCTCGCCAGGGCTCTTTCCGAGGATTTCCTGCTCTTAGCCAGAAGATGTCACCCTTTAAACGCCAACTGTCCCTACGCATCAATGAGCTGCCTTCCACCATGCAGAGGAAGACTGATTTCCCCATTAAAAATGCAGGTAACGCGGCATGCACCTGACTCGTCCCATGATGCTCTGGCACAGAAGCAGTATCATCATTTCTAGTAGCGACAGAGCCCATTCAGCCAGCTGCTCCTCTCTCTCAGGCTCAGTGGTGGTATATCTTGTGTCATCTCTCATGGGAGAAAACAAAGGTCTGTGGAGGGGACATGAGTCATTAATTTCTCTTCAACAAATAGATGAAATTTCTAGTCTGAGCCACAAGGTTTATGGTTTTTCCTGATGTAAACGCACTGCCTCTCAACCAGTCTGTTTCCAAACATTAAGGGTTTCAAATTTCCATTCTTACTCTGCCATTTGGGACCTAAGAAGAGATTAATTAAAAAGGCTTTAGAAACATGTACAATTAAATAGCACTACCAGCAGATGTACCAGAAGCAGGGGATAAGTGTTCATTGTTCTTGTGACTCCATAGGGAGGAAGCTCTAAATGGGTCCCTTGTATAAATCTAAGATGTGTTGTTCATCAGAGGCAGTGGACTTGTTCACATTCATTCATTACCTTTCAGAACTACCACACAGGCCTTTGTGTGGCCTCTGTTCAGCTGAGCCAGCCTCTACCCTCTGTCCTCATGTGATCCAGAGCTAAAGTGTTAGATCTGGTCAATTCTTTGAGCCCTGTTTTACTTTCCCCTGAAACATGTCGCGTATTGCTGTAATGGATTCTGAGGATACTGTGTCTCAGTGGGCACTCCCACTGATGGCAGGACAAAAGTACAGAGAGTTAAGTTCTTCCGACAGATGAAACCAGGCTTAAAGACCAGTTGGACTAAATAATCACTGAAGGCCTTTTCAGCTTTCAGTGCCTTTAAAAACTGAAACCCCAGATGTTTTAAGTACTTCCTTTCAATTTCCCTCTAGGGAAACAGGTAGAGAATAAAACCTGTTCTCTTTTCACGGATGAGCTTCAGCACACATAATTAGCTTCCTCAGCATTACAAAAAATATCCTAGAGTCAATATTAAGTACAAAGTCTCTATGGTCCTACACTTAAGTTCACTTTTTCTTTTTATCACAGTTGATATACTTGGTACTAGAGGCTTTACAGAAAAATGAGTGATGACATTGTTACCTTATCTCAGAGAAAAGCACTGCACATCCACTGGTGGCCTGGACTTTACCCCATTTTTTTTAATAACTTAATGGCTGCAGAACTTAATTCAGACCACAGCCATGGGAACTGGTTGAAAGGCAAATAGGTTGCAGCATCTTCCACAAAGAGCCTACTGGTTGAATATCTTGGCACAAAAAGAAAGAGGACACCAAATTCCACACAGTGTCACAAGAAAAGGAACAAAAGAAATTTGGAGATGTGTGAGGAAAAAAGATGTATTTTAGTCATCTTTTGACTTTTTATACTTTCTCATTAGAAAAGCCAGTGAAATGGTGGTCAGTAATTTTTGGAAACTATTTCTAAAAGCCTCACCAGACAATTGAGCCTTTTCCTTCCTCAAAAAGAAATCTAGTATAAAATGCCAGCTGGTGTCCTGCTGGCACGGTTCAGGGTTATTCTGTTTTTCTGTCTGGAACCATCTTCTGTTTGCCTTACAGTGCCAGAGGTAGAAGGAGAAGCAGAAAGCATCAGCTCCCTTTGCTCACAGATCACCAATGCCTTCAGCACACCCTCTGAGGACCCTTTCTCATCCGCCCCAATGACCAAACCAGTGACAGTGGTGGCACCACAGTCTCCTACCTTCCAAGGTCAGTGCCCCCAGACATGCCCTGGGGGGTTCTCTTTTAAAGTAGTGCTCTTATTTCACCAGTCACTAGCTGTCAGTTGGCATCCTCGGCTTCTCAAGAGCTGGTCCAGACCCATTACCAATGTCTTAGAACCACTAATTTCCCTATTAAGCAGTATCTTTGTGCTTTGTTTCCCTTCCTCTCCCCTAAGCTGTCAGCATTCATCATTTTGCATGCATGTGCCTGTTTTTGTCCCTTCTTTTAGGAGTTTCTATAACTCCAATGCACTGCTTAATTTGCCACTTGACAGTGAAGGGTCAGAGTGTCCAGCCAGTTTTCCAGAAGCAACAGTCATCAGGATTGATTCTAGCATTATGCTTTGTTTAGCGTAGTGGTTCTCAACCAGGTACAGCTGTGCCCCCGCAGGGAAAGTTTGGCATTCATGGTATGGAGATGCTTGGGGTTTCACAAGCTGCAGGGAGGTATGTTTTGCTGGCAACTTGATAGAGGCCAGGGATACTGCCAAACCTCCTTCAATGCACAGGACAGCACCCACAATGAAGAATTACCAGGCCCAAAATATCCACAGCTCCCAGGTTGAGAACCAAGGACACACCTAGTCTCTGTCCTGTCATAGGGGTTCATAAAGAAGAGGCACTCCTTTTGGCTCTCTAGGTCATCTTCTATAACAAATGTCCTAAAATTTACTTTTGCAATTGAAGACTTACTAATTATTTTTTCATAGATGTTGCACTAATAGTTGGCATTGACTCAGGTTGACAAAGAATGTAATTTAAATTAAAGACTCCTAATTTGAGTGCCTGTAATTGGCCTTTCTTCATTCTTTTTTGAGAAAAGCTCAGAGAAAGTCATGCCCTGGAGACAAAACCCCACTCCTACTGAAGGATGCTGCTGTACACTTTGACTTCAGGAGAGTCAGCGTCTGTCTCCTCTTCTCCCCCACCCCCACTCCTCATCTTCTCTTCTTCTCTTCTTCTCCCCCCATCAAACCTTTATGTGCTTTTCATGTCACCAAATAACCTTTTCATCTCATCTAACAAATATTTATAATACTAGAGATAATAAAAATAGTCTCAATATACTGAGCACTTAACACAGTGCCTGCCACACTGGTGGTGAGTATTCATGCATTATCTAATTTAATCCCACAACAGCCCTTTGAGGTAGGCATTACCAATTGAAAAAAAAAAGATGCCCAGAGAGGTTAAATAAATGCCTAAATCATACAGGCAGGATTTAAACTCAGATCTTTCTGAATATAGCATGCATTACATTCAACTGACCATGCCTGTTTGCAAGACACTGGGTACAGGAAATTGAATAGAACATAGTGCTTTCACTGCCTTTACGGGAATCGCAGGGTATAGAGAGACTGTTTTTAGACAGGACATGTGTAGATGTTACGAATACCACAACCATGGCTGCTCAGTCCTAAATGGAATTTTATAGTACGAAGCTGGAGGAGATGCTTGTCTGTACCATATTAAGTATGATAGAGGGATAAAGAGTAGAGACCGATACAGATTTCTGGAATAAAAGGAACAGGGTTAGGAGGTTTTAATAGAGATGAGGAAAGACAGTAGGCACTTTGAGTTATTGTGAACATTGCAAGTGGAAAAATTTTCAAAAAATATAAAAGTATAATTAAGCAAATAAAAATCTGTCATTTGATTTCTCATCTTTTATATGGAAATATATAATATAGTAGTTTGCCCTTACTTAAGATTTCTCTTTCCAAGGTATCAGTTACTCATAGTCCTCTGTCATCTCAAAATGTTATATAGAAAATTTCAGAAATAATCCATACATTTAAATAATTTGTACTATAATCTATTGTTATGGTTATTTTTTATTGTTATAAACCTCAGTGTGCCTAATTTATAAATTAGATTTTATTGTAGGTATGCATAGGAGAAAACATTATATACAGGGTTTGGTTCTACATAAGGTTTCAGTCATCTGCAGAATGAGAACTCCCAGTGGTCCTACTGTGCCAGTCTTATGGGATTTCTGAGAGAATTAAATGAGACGATGCACATAAAATACTGTTAGCATGGTGCCCAGCACATAATGAAATATATTTAACCATTATTATTGCTATAATTTTTTTTTTTTTTTTTTTTTTTTTTTTGCTGCACCGGGGATTGAACTCGTGACCTTGTGCTTAGGCCACTGAACTAAATCCCCGGCCTATTGCGACAATTTGACTTTTGGAAAAGTATAGAAGAAAAAAAAACCTCAGCAACTTCATTAAGCCAAAAGCTAAGTTATATCTGGAATAGTTAGATTTTTTTGCTACTTATAAAAGCAGCTGTGTTCAACCTAATTTGAAAAACTTTGTAAGCTTCATTTCCCCTCTTCCTATACACATATTTTCCCAAAATAATCATTTGACTTTATCATTACCATCATTGCCATTAAAACTTCTGATTCCTTCTTTGCCAAAAGGTCTGTGTACCCATTGCAAGATAGCAGGTTGTCCCACCATCCACTCTTCTGTCTCATCTCTTCCACCAGTGTTGCACATTGGCCTGACTGACCCGGCTCCATGAGGTCGCTCGTGCATCTTGCATGAATTAACTCCATGGATGTTGTCTGCTCCCATTGTAGCTAATGGCACTGACTCAGCCTTCCATGTGCTTGCTGCTAAGCCAGCCCATACTGCTCTAGCACCTGTAGCAATGCCTGTGCGTGAAACCAACCCTTGGGCCCATGCCCCTGATGCTGCTAACAAGGAAATTGCAGCCACACATCCGGGTAAGGTCGCCACAGATGATGGTGAGGATTTCTGGGATCAGATAAGTGACCCTGGTTCTAAAAACAGCAGTTACCCAAGTGAAGAATCCTTTTTAGGAAAAGTGTGTTCCTTCCTAGACATGATGGTAAAGGAGGGGAACGAAAAAATATTAGATTGATAGTTCTTAGAACTACAGAACCGAGGCATCTAGAGAGCTTTTTATGAACTGCAGATTCCTGAGCCCCACCCCCAGGGAATCCACCCCTGGATTTGGCACTGGGCAAACATGCCTGTAGGAAGAGGGAACCTTGCCTCCCGCAAGGCAGTGCTTTTCTCTGTTTACTAACTTTTCTGTATTTACTGGTTTTTCTCTAAGACAAAAACAGAGTAATAATCATTCACCAGAAAGGCATACCATATGTCTAGAAACCAGACAGGGCCCGCAAGCTATGGCCATGTCACTGGCTGTGCTGTTTTTGCCCTGTTAGACTGCAGATGAATCCTCTGAGTGCTGTGGAGCACGTGTAAGCTGCAGCTGTACTATGGATGAGCCATGGGAACAAGGAAGGGCTTCTGACACCAGCCAGTTGCCTTCGTTCAATGCATTTGAGGCGTACCAAACAACTCCTCAGCAAGGCTGAGGCAGCAGCATGCTCTGACAGGGTCTCGTTGTCCTACCACAAAATCTTAGCTGGTCATACAGTACTTTCACCTGTCAAAGCCACAGAGCATCCCATTAGGAGGACGTCTGCCTTGTTTCTTACTCCAGGGAAAGATCCTTGCTAGGATCAAATAACTAAGGCTGTGAGGTGAGGGAAGAGACCGCCTAACCCTCCTCTCTCTCCATCTTGCTGGTTCTAGGCACTGAGTGGGGCCCATCCTCTCCAGATCTCCTCCAGGCTGGCCATAGACGCACTCCCTCAGAGGCTGACCGCTGGCTAGAAGAAGTATCCAAGAGTGTCCGGGCCCAGCAGCCCCAGGCCTCGGCTACTCCTCTACAGCCAGTCCTGCAGCCTCCTCCACCCACTGCCATCTCCCAGCCAGCACCGCCTTTCCAAGGGAGTGCATTCCTCAGCACTCAGCCTGTACCCGTGGGTGTGGTCCCACCCCTGCAGCCAGCCTTTGTCCCTGCCCAGTCCTATCCTGTGGCCAATGGGATGCCCTACCCAGCCCCTAATGTGCCTGTGGTGGGTATCACCCCCTCCCAGATGGTAGCCAATGTGTTCGGCACTGCAGGCCATTCTCAGGTCTCTCTCCCCCATCAGTCACCCAGTCTGGTGAAGCAGCAGACATTCCCTCAGTACGAGACAAGCAGTGCTACTGCCAGTCCCTTCTTTAAGCCGCCTGCTCAGCACCTCAACGGTTCTGCGGCTTTCAATGGTGTAGATGATGGCAGGTTGGCCTCAGGAGACAAGCACGCAGAGGCTCCTGCAGGCGCTTGCACAGTGGATCCTTTCGAAGCCCAGTGGGCTGCATTAGAAAGTAAGTCCAAGCAGCGTACTAATCCCTCCCCTACCAATCCATTCTCTAGTGACTTGCAGAAGACGTTTGAAATCGAACTTTAAGCAGTCTCTATAGCTTGTGTATCTTGTCTGTACTTAGGCAGGGGGTGGTCAAAGGGGACTTTGTCTCCCCGCTCAGTACACTTTTCACTAATCCCAAAGGTCCCAAGGAACAAGTCCAGGCCCAGTGCAGCGAGGGGTGACTTCTGGAAGTGGGGCAAGCCATTTCTAGCAAATACGGTCTTGCAGCTAGGCTCAACAAATCAGAAGATACTTCCCCACTCCCCTTCCTCCCTCACCCTCACCCTCATAAATCTGGTAACAGCAAGACTGAAGCATCCGAACAGGAATCCATTCAAAGCACATTTACTGGAACATAACACACAACCGGAAGCAGAACTCCTTTTATGTTTGAGGCCAGGCACCTGGCTCGTCCCAGGACTGGCCTTTACGCTGGAGAGTGGCTTGAGCTTGGGCTGGGAGGAGAGACAGGTGGCACCGCCTGGAATGTGCAGAAGCAGCTGCTCCGCAGGGCTGTGCTGGGGGCGTGAAAGGTGAGCTTTCATTTTGAGTAACAGAATATATATCAAAAGCCAAAATCTTTATTTTTATGCATTTAGAATATTTTAAATAGTTCTCAATATTAAAAAGTTGTAAGTAATCTTGCCAAAAAAGGGTTATTTGTAAGAAATTGTACATAAGATTGATCATCGATGCCTATTGAAGTAAAAAGGGGTGGACATGGCAGGGGCAGTCCCTAGCTCGTTTGCTGTCATTGTAAGTAGCACATTGCAACAACAATCATGCTTAGGACCAACAGTCACTAGGTGGTAGTTTTAAATTAAACGAAAGCAGTATTGTCCTGGTTCTAAACCTTTGGTGAAATTCTAATGTCATTTTAACGGAATCAGTCACTGCTCTATGGACAATATGTATTTTATAAATCATCGGAATTTCCTTTTACTCCTTTAACACTAAGGTGACAGTGGCATCTCCACAGCAGGGAATGCAGGTTCCTGTGTTGGTGTGTAATTGGCTCTTGTCCTTTAAATTTTGTTCCTATGGTCTGCGGGGATGAGGAGCCTGGGTTCTCAGCTTTGTGTCTCCCCACCCCCCAGCCCATTGCCAGTTGCAGCCACTTGACCTCGGGTAACATAAGAGCCCATCTCATTTTTACTTTTGAACGTTGGCCTTACAATCAAATGTAAGTTATATATATATTTGTACTGATGAGAATTTATAATCTGCTTTAACAAAAATAAATGTTGATGGTAGAAGCTTTCGTCCATGAAGGGCTGTTCTTTCCTCTTACGAGTTTAAAGTCTTATCGTCTCTATCACAAACTGCTTGTTTAGTGGCTACAAAATATGACATCCTTAAAATGTTTTCATCTATAGCAATGTATCCAGGATCACGTGTGCCCTGGCATAGCACGGACCTCAACTAGGAGCTGGATGCAAAGGTGGCATCTTGACACGCCGCCCCCAGGGCTGGTACTGTCCCCTCCACTTAGCTGCATATTAGAATCACTTAAGCTTTAAAGTCCTAACACCTGGGACTGGGCGTGTAGCTCAAGAGAAATACTAATGCCCAACTTATACTTGAGACCAATTAAGAGGGAAGGTGGGGGGCACAGTTTGGTTTTTAAGTTTCCAGTATAGAAGAGGGTTGAGAATCGCTCTAGAGTGAATAGCCAGCACCTGTACACTTACTGTTCTGTGCCTAGTTCTAAGAAGGGCCAGCTGCACAGAGCCAATCTTGGCTGTACCTCCTGAAGCATGTGCCAGTTTCCTTAAACCGGGAAGGCCCAGAAAGCGGCCCTTTCCATTTTCTATAAACAAAACCAGCCCCGTAAGTGAAAAGGGATGCTTCTCAGTGTTTACCCCGATCTATATTTCTTTTGAGTGAGCAGTATCCTCCTTGTGACTCCATTTCTTTTCCAGCCAGTTAGTACCTGCAGTCCATCACTTTTCAGCTCTTTAGTCAGTGGAATGCCTCTTTCCTGTACGCAGTAACCTGTGGTGCTAGACAGGCCTCTGGCAGAGCTGGAGAAACCTACAGTGGAAAGGGACTAAGCAGTTCATTGAACTCAATCCTCTTATTTCAGCATTGAGCAATCAGAAGTTCTGCAAAATGAATTCCTGCCACTCACACCATTTCTGAAACCACTGCTAATATTCTCCCCACCCAACACACACACAGGTTCCCATTCCACTAATGCTGGTTGTAACAGTAGCCCGAGTTCTGTGGCAGCAAACGTTCTGCTTCAGAGATTCCTAAAGTGGTGCCTCATCACTGCGCAGACCAAGCCAGCCAGCTATGTAAAGGAGTTGGGGACTGTCACAGCCAGCTGTCCATGTCAGCCTCAGAAGGGCTCCAGGTCCAGCTTCCCAATGAAGGAAGCAGCTTTCCCAGGCCCTCCTTGCTCAAATGACAATGCTAACTATGGCTGTTTCATCAACACCCTATGAGGCCTACATTCTACCTTGGTCAGAGCTTTCCCAAGCTTGATGCTGCTAGCCCTATCATGGATGAGATTTCCTACCTAGAAAGGAGTAGACCACAGGCCCTAGATGAGACTTGATTCTAACAGAACACTTCGCTGACACAATAGGAGTTGACATTTCCCTTCACCCAGGAGACTGAGGCAGGAGGGTTGCTGTGAGTTCCAGGTCAGCCTGAACTACATAGCAAGATCCTGTCTCAAAAAGACCCCCCCCCCCCCGCAAAAAATTTTTTTGATCCTTTGGACAAGGTATTCCTAACCTGAAACCCAAAATACTCCAATATTTTGTGCACCCACATGACACAGAAGTGTTTCAGGATTTTGGGGATTAGGGGTGCTCAACCCTACTCTGCAAATATTCCAAACTCAGAAACACTTCTAGTCCCACACATTTCAGATGAGGGATCCTTGTAAAGGGACAGTGCAGAGGAAAGGCTGCCCTCCAACCAGCCTGCTATTGACAGCTCAGCAGCAGCTTGAGTTTTGTCAGCAATGCAGACTCCACTGAGGACTGCAGAGGGAGGCTGGCCCTGGTGGCTGCTGGGGCATAGCACTGGGTGACTTTCTCAAGGGCAGTGTCTCCGGATGATTCCCTTTCCAACCAGGAAGAGGCGGCCGAGTTTTCCTTCTCAATTCTTCAGAACTGGGGCCAGAGCCAGCCTTCATCCCTGCTGCTGGGCGGGCTGAGCGTGCGGCTGGAAACGGGAACAGCTGGCACAGCAGAAGCTGGCGTAATACTCATTGCCACAAAGCTGGGCCTGCAGGATCAAGTCGCAGTTGGCCAGCTCCGGCTGATCGATGCACTCCCCGCTGGGCTCCCTGGGCTGGGCCGCCGCTGCTGCAGAACAACAGGCGAGAGAGGGGTGAGGCAGCTCTGTGCGTGACAGATTCTCACCTGCCACTTCTACAAGCATGAGGAGGGTTAGGGTTTCCACTGCTTACAGGCCTTGCCCCAGCATGCAGTGGGCCTCTTGTTACTCATACTTGTAGTCTCAGCCTGGTACACAGCCCTTCAGCCTCCCAACTCTTTACCAACCTGATAACTAGACATTTCTTTCTCATTACCCACCCCCCCACACTCTTGAGCTGAAGAGTGGGTAGGAACAGCCCTAAGTAAAATCTGAGTCAGCAGGAGCCTGTGGCAGCTTCCCTTTCCCTGCTGCACTTCTCCAATGCCCAAAGTTTTGTGCCTTCAGTATCCTGAGCTAGGGGGGAGTCCAGGTTAGGGGTGAAGCACCTGCCTAGCATCTAGGAAGCATAAAGCCCTGGGCTCCATCCCTAGCACCACACATTTGTGTGTTTATATTTTATATGAAATATACACAAATCTGTTAATCTAGTAACATATATTTATTTTCATTTTAGTGTCAGTATACTGAGAACAAAGCCCTTGTTGCCTCCCCTCTGCTTTTCTAGGCGTTTATACCTCCCCCGTGGGAGCTGCCCCTCACTGCTCCATCGTAGGACTGGGCTGCCTGCCCAGTTCACTT
>RJWT010033852.1:0-13805 GCA_004365215.1 Cuniculus paca
GGTCCAGGCCTGGCCGTCAGCAAGCGCTCCCTCAGGGGGGCCAGGCCTGAGCTCACCCAGCTGCTTTCCACCTGCCCGCCCGCCACAGAGGGACTGCAGCCAGCTGCCAGACAACCTGTGCCTGCCACCCACCACCGCAGTCCTTTCATCACACGTTAAGGCATCTCGGTTTAGCAATACATGATAGGTTCGCCCTAACAGAGAGGGCACAGAAGGGAGGGGCCAAGACAGTTGGGGGTCAAAGCCTTGCACTATCACTTTCAGCTTGCGTGTCCTTAGGCAAGTTACCTGACTTCTCTGAATGTTTCCTCATCTAGAAAATGAATCTAAGATCCTTAGAGCTAAAGGAGAAAACTGCCACCAATCCTATGCTTTTAGCTTCCTAAGATGTTTATTCGAGGCAGTGGCTAAAACAAGCCCGATGTCTGTTAGGACCACATAAGCAGTATGTGGTGGACCTATGCACTGGCATATTACACAGCCGTGAAAACGGAATTGATAGAGATGGCAGGTTATTGGTGGCCAGCAGCTGGAAAGGCTGAAGAAAAGTGAGATATGATTTAAAAAAAAAAAAGATGCAAGGTTGGTTCTGGAGATGACAAAGGTTCTAAAACTGATCGTGATGGTTGTGAACTCTGAATATATTGAAAGCACTGAATTGTACAGTATGTGGCTTATATCTCAATAAAACTTGCTATCAAACAAAAAGGCATCAGACATTCAGGTGTTTTCAGTGGAGCAAGCTTTGTCCCCCTCACCTCTGCCCACGCTCCCCCTGCAAACCTCTCCTCCCCATGATGACAAGGGCTCCCCACAGGGCGACTCTGGTCTCACCTGACCCCAACTCCTGAGCAGGGGGGATGTGGGGGCTGACCCTGACCCTGGATGCCCTGGGAGGGGCTGGGCCCCTGCTGAGTGGTAGAAATGACCTCACCCCACCCCAGGGTGTGGGTCTCACTCACCCCCTGGCAAGGATGCGGGCCTCTGTGGCCAGATGGCTCCAGTTGGAGGGCTGTCTGGGCCCATCCTGGAGAATCACCTTCAAAAAGAGGAGGAGACTGAGGCCCAGTGTGGAGGGGCAAGAGCCACATCTGGCTAAATCATGGGGCAGAAGCTGACCATGCTGGCAAGTTTCTTTCACTAGTCCAGCCTGGCCTTGAACTCACTATGTAGCCCAGGGCAGCCTCGAACTCAAGGCAATCCTCCTGCCTCAGCCTCCCAAGTGCTAGGAGTACAGGTGTGTGACACCACACCTGGCTAGTGTTGGTAATTTCATAAAAGCACAAAGCTAGTCACAGCATCAACATTTGGGGTGCGGAGCCTCTGAACACAGAAATACCGGTAGCATCACTGCCTGCCACCTCCTGTGCCTTCTCTGTGCACATGACAAACGCCGCCTCACTTGGGTGTGCAGGAGGCACTGTATGACCCCCGATCTGCAGAGGGCACCGAGCCTCCTGTGAAGGGAGGCCTGGCCCAAGTCACCAGGTGATGGCCAAGCCAGGTTCAGCAGGAGAGGGGGCCCCTGGGTACCAGAGATGTCAGAATGCTGGCCGCATGCAGAATCTCATCTTGTGTGGACTCCAGGGTTGTCCCCAGGTCAGCCAGCTGGGCGCAGGTCTTCCGGGCTCCAGCCTGGGCACAGCGGGCAGCCTCACTCAGGGCCTGCAGCTGCTCCCAGGCGGCCTTCACAGCACCTTTGAGGCCTGTCAGCTGCCCCAGGAGGGCTTCCCGCGTCCCTGCGAAAGCCCATGGCCCGGAGTCACGGAGTGGGGAAGATACCACCCGAACACCCCCAAGCCCATGCCAAAGGAGAATCTGCCCATTCTACAGATGCAAAGGATGAGCTCGTGAGAAGCTAAATAAAGACTGCAGGTCTCACACAGCAAGTCGGCCACACGCAAGGGACGGTGAGGGACCCAGGCCTCCTCGAGCCACACAACAATCCATTCTGGGAGCTTGGACAGCAAGGACTCCTGCCCCAGTCAGCTCTGAAATTCCCAATGAGGCTCACATGTGGGCCTCTAAGATACACCAGCAGTTGCCCCTCTTTTTGTGTTAGGTTTGTACCTAGATGACCCCCAAGAGACTCGTGCGCTTGTAGGTGGGACTTTCGGAAGGCAACAGGTTTACAGCTTTAAAGCTGACTTGTAGCAGCTAGGAGGCAGGGCTTGGATGCAAGACAAGGGCCACTGGGGGAGTGGCCTGGTAGTTGTGGGCGTGGCCTGGCCAGTGGGTGGGGCCTGGTCATAGGGACCATGGCCAGGAAGGGTTTCTCTCCCTCCCCTGCACCTCCCTTCCCTTCCTACTTCCTGTTCCGCACACTGTGAGCAGCTCCCCTCTGCCAGGCCCCTCTGCTGGACCATCCTGCCGCGGACCCGGCCAACTGTGGCCTGAAACATGAGCTGGGGACATGGCAGTAGCAGAGGGAGGGGCCGAGGTCCAGAGCACACGGCTCTGCCCGTTCAGCACCTGGACAGGGCCACCTGGCCTGCAGAGTGAGCATGTCCAGGCAGAACTCACGGGCTGCCCTGAGCTTAGGGTCTGGTCGGCGGACGGGGACAGAGACCGAGGTTAGGACAAGTGGGCTGGGCACACTGGAGGAGAGGCTCGTGGGAGACAGGACCCCATCCCAGGGCTTGGAGCGCCCCCAGCCCGCCCCACACTGCTCTGTACCTGGCAGCAGGCGGAGACCCTGATAGCCGTCCCCCTGGGGGGTTTCTCCCTGCAGAATGTCTGGGGGCCCCCAGGCACTGCCACAGTCGGACCCCTGCAGCCACCCCTCCATCAAGGCCAGCCTGGCTTTCAGCTTGGCCGCCTGTAGGGCACAGGGAAGGAAATGTGTGTAAGGTTGGTGGCCTGGAAGTCCCAGCTGGTGTCATCCCTGGCGTGTGCCGGGCCAGCCCTGCCCTCGGGTTCCCTTCTCCAAGTTCTGTGCCAGGCCTCAATGCTAAGGTCCTTGTTTGGGTTTTTGGGGGGGACGGGGCTTTCTTTTGTTTGTTCATTGGGGTTTTTTGAGACAGGGTCTCACCATGTAGTCCAGGCTGGCCTCAAACCTGTGGCACTTGTCCTGCCTCAGCCTCCTGAGTGCTGGGATTGCAGGTGTGTGCCACTACACCTGGCCTATTCTGTTTTATTTTTTTGAGACAAGGCCTCACTATGTAGCCCAGGCTGGCTTGGAATTCATGGAGGTCCTCCTGTTTCAGCCTCCCATGTGTTGAGGTTATACACATGTGCCACCATACCCAGTTTTGATGGCAAAGTCTGACCTGAACTCATTTGGAAACAAAACTGGAAAAGGCTCCTTGAGTGTTTATTTACTCACACAGTGTAAATACGCTTGCTGCCCTACATGTGGCTCACCGGCTGTAGTCATGGGGCTGGCCCACATGCCCTGGGGGACGGGAACCTCGTTCTCAGCATAGGCCACCTTCCCGGTTTACAGCGACACACATCCAGATGCCCCACTGTGGTCAGCAAGGGCTGCAGGTTTGGAGCGGGAGGGGGCATGGGGCCACCAAGGCTGCCCCTGCCTTGGTGCAGGACAATGCATGCAACTCAGGGAGGGGGCTCTGGGGGTTAACCCCAGCGCTCTAACTCCTCACTCCACACCACCCACCTCCCTCCTCCAAATTCTACCGGAGGATGAGTGATGGGGCACGCCTGTCATCCCAGCACTCGGGAGGCTGAGGCAGGAGGACCATTTGAGTGCAAGGCCAGCCTGCACTGCAAAGAGATACCCTGTCTCACAAAACATTGTACTTGGGTCCAAGGACAAGCCTCAGCTCCCCACAGAGGGGGTGTCTGTTGTCTCTTCCACCAACCCTGAGAGGGTTCAAGGCCTCGGTCCAGATACTCAGGACGGGAAGCAGCAAGAGCCACCCCTTTCCTGTCCACTAGGAGCAGGGCGAGGGCCAAGCTGCGTGGGCACAGGGCAGGGAACTGGCGGGCCGGGCGGGCTCACCTCCTCCTTCACCAGGCCGTAGCAAGGCGGGCACTCCTGGCAGTGCGTGCCGCCCGCCGTGGGGAAGAAGTTGTCCCGGCAGCGGTCACACCTGTAGCCCACGAAGCCGGGCCGGCACACGCATGTGCTGTTCTCGTGGCACTGGGCCGAGGTGGCACCCAGTGGGGAGCACCTGCAAGCTGGGGACCGGTGACAGTGGGCAGCGGGCTCCATAGGCGCGACCCTGGACCCTGGACCCTCAGGTATGGCACTCCCAGGACCACGGGGGCGTCTCAGGGGCGGATTCCTGGGCCGCTCCCTGGAGATTTCCATCAGAAGCCGGACTTATGTCACTGTCCCTGGGGCTTGAGGACCAGCCAGGTTCAGGAGCTGCCAGTGCAGCCCAACCCAGTAACCAGGGAAACTGAGGCTCACAGAGTGACTGGGTGACCCCAGACACACAGGGATTAACGGTAGCATCGGGGTCACGGTCCTCAAGCTGCCCCAGGACACTGCCACCCTTCCCACGCTCTCCCTGTTTCTCCGGCCATACGTAGGCCGCTGCCCCTGTGTCTGCCGTCCCCTCCCCTCCAGCACCGTGTCCCATCTTGCGGGGAGACCTCGGCCCCCACCCTGGTCCCCCCACCCCTGCAGTCCCCACAGGGCCTGGCTGCCTTACCCCGGCAGCCCTTGATGGAGAAGCCAAAGAAACCCAGCTGACATCTGTCACAGGCCAGGCCCGTGACACCGGCGCGGCAGTGGCACTGCCCGGTCTCAGGGTGGCACTGGTTCTCCTGGGAGCCCAGCGGGTGGCACGTGCAGCTGTGACGGGGGAGGCACCAGGTCTGAGGCCGGCTCCAGGCCGCTCCCGCCCGCCCTCTGCTATGCCCAAGGAAGCCCCGCCCCAGGGACCTCCCAGAAAATCAGCACCCCTGGGGACAAATGCATCTCCGGCCCACTGCCCACCTGCGGCAGCCCCTGCCCGGCTGGAAGTCGTAGAAGCCGGGGCCGCAGAGGCTGCAGTCCCTGCCAGTCACGTGGGGCAGGCAGGCACACTGGCCGGTCTCCGGGTTGCAGGACATCTGCTCGCTGACTGAGCCCCCCGGGCTGCAGCTGCAGGCTGTGGGAGGAGCGCAACGGGGTGTCAGGGAGTAATTCAGGGGGGCCACAGCCTGGGGGTGGGGTCCCAAAAAGGCCAAGAAGCTGGGGAGCCCCAGAGATGATGCTTATGGAGCCCCTTGGGGGAAAGGGCCCAAGTCTCAGTCATTTGCTCGGTTATTGGGGAAACAGTGAAGGTGGCACAGGCCTGGAATCACAGCAAGGAAGGAGGCTGAGGCAGGAAGATCTCAAGCTTAGCCTGGGCAATGCAGCAATTTAGTAGGATCCTGGTTGAGACCTGCATTCCCTGTTTCTAAGTTTCTAAGACACAGAGGCTGACAGGGACCTCGGAGAAGGGCAAGTCCCCGCTCTGTGGAGAGAAGGGACGGAGAGGGGAGACACCGGTCTGAGGTTGCCCAGCCTGGAAGAGCGGGCTGGGGAGGATTCCTCAGCCACCTGTGTGCGCCTGGCCAGGGCAGAGCACAGGGCGCTGCCGGCCCAGCCTGGGGTCCAGGCGGCCGGTACTCACGTGTGCACTTGTCTGCTGGCCGCAGGGCCAGGGCGCTGCCGTGGAAGCCTTCGAGACAGCGTTCGCAGCGCTCGCCGGTCGTGTTGTGCAGGCAGCGCAGGCAGCGGCCGGATAAGGGGTCGCAGTTGCCCACGGCGTTTGGATCCACGTTCCCACTGCACTGGCACTGGCGGCAGGGCTGGGGGGCTCCAGAGAGTCCCAGCGGGTCCCCAAAGAAGCCGTCATCGCAGCTCTCGCAGCGCCGGCCTGCGTGGAGGGGCAGGGGTGAGCACCGCGGGCCAGCTGTGCCCACAAGGGCAGGGTGCCAGGTCTCCACCCGCTGCTGACTGGCTGTGTGGCCTGCGGCAAGCTGCCGCGCCTC
The DNA here is from genome assembly GCA_004365215.1 of Cuniculus paca. NCBI lineage: Eukaryota > Metazoa > Chordata > Mammalia > Rodentia > Cuniculidae > Cuniculus > Cuniculus paca. Next base: position 5,932 of record RJWT010033852.1, read on the forward strand.
TCTGAAGCCCAGTCCCTCACCTGCAGAGCAGAGCAAGCAGGACGGTGCCCCCAGGACCTTGGAGGTGGCTCAGGGTGGTTATTTCTTTCCGTTTCATTTTGTCTTTTGAGGCAGGTTCTTGCTATGGAGCCCAGGCTGGCCTCGAACTCACGGCGATCCTCCTGCCCCAGCCTCCCGAGTGCTGGGATCACAGGTGGCCACCACCACACCTGGCTTCCATTGCCACCCTGATTGTCACTTGCACGGTCATCGTCTTCATCATCACAGTCACTGCTACCCTCCTCTTCCCTGTCGTTACCATGGTCACTACCTTAACCTCTGTCACCATCACCCTGATCGTGACCTCACTAGCAGCTTCTCCATGTCACCATCCATCACTGTCCTTCCTGTCACCCCCTTCCTGGGCCCTTTACCTCTTTGTCCCCTGGACTGTTGGTGTCACCCTCCTGCCCTGCTCTGGGCTGCCCCTATGTCAGCCACTTTTTCCTGCCTGGGGTCAGCGTGAGCCGCAGAGGAGCGGGAAGATGAGGGGGCTTTCGCAAGGTGGCCCAGGGGCCCACAGAGGACCCAGAGGGCACGAAAGGATGCACTTGGACATCACGTGGTGTCAGCCCCCTTTGCAATCACGCCCTTCTCTGCATGTGTCCACAGGAAGCAGATGTTGGGGGGGCTGGCGACCCAAACTGTAGCCGTGGAACCGAGGGCAGTCACAGGACGGTGTGTTTACACTGCTTCCACTGTGATGAGAACACACTAATTTCATAGTTTAAAAAATAGTGGCTGTCAGCTGGGGGCCGTGGCACAGGCCTTTAATCCCAGCCTTCTGGAGTTGAGGTAGGAGGATTGCAAGTTTGAGCCCAGCCCGGGCAATTTAGAGACTTAGCCAGACCCTGCCTCAAGATAAAAAGTCCCGGGGACAGCCAGGTGTGGTGGTGCACGCCTGTAATCCCCGCACTCAGGAGGCTGAGGCAGAAGGGTCGCTGTGAATTCAAGGCCAGCCTGGGCTACAAAGTGAGTTCGAGGCCAGCCTGAACTACACAGTGAAACCCTGTCTCAAAAAGACAACAAAAGAAAGTGCTGGGGGGCAGATCCCGGATTCAATCTCCAGTGCTGTCAAAAAGGAAGGGTGCTGGTAGAAGGCCTTGAATCTGCAGTCCACCCCAGCAATCCCCCCGATATTGTCCTGCAGCTCCATCCCATCTGTGTCCAGCTGAAGTCTCCGTCTGCTCACAGCTGGAGAGCCAGGTGACGGGGGTAAGAGGGAACACTGAGGGGGAGTGAGATGGCCGGGTTGGGGGCCCAGGTCTCCCCATCCTTGGCCTCTGTGGCTGGAGGGGCTCGGGGACCTGCTTTTAGAAGGGTACCGGGGAAGCAGGGCTGTGGACAGGACGGACTGGATGCCGCACTGGGTAACGACCCCAGGCAGACACAGAAGGTTGGGCGCTGGGAGTTCGCTTCTGGGAGATCCGGGAGAGCGGCGCTCGGAGGAGAAGGGACCAGACTATGAGGGGCAGGGGCGGAGGAGACGGTGTCAGCATCAGTTAATGGGGACAGGGGGTGGCTCTGGCATGGAAGCCCCAATGCCGCGGAATGTGCGTGTGCCAAAATGATGGTGAAAGCCGCGGATTTCATGTGGCATATTTTACCACAATGAAAAATTAATAATGTAATATACAAAAGTCATTTAATTGCACGCCGTAAGTGGGTGAATTGTTGGGCATGTGAATATCCCAAAAGCTATTAAAAAAATAAAAGATCGATGTCCCGGGTGGCCCAGAGTCCTGCAGCAGGAAGGAGAAATGGGGGAGTGCTGGGAACTTGGGGGACATGGAGGTTCTGCCTGAAGGCATTTCTTAAAAGCTGAAAGGTTCTTTTGGTGTTTTGAGACAGGGTCTCACTATGAAGCCCAGGCTGACCTTGAACTGGAAGCGATCCCCTTGCCTCAGCCTCCTGAGCGCTGGGATTACAGGTGTGCGCCCCACGCCCAGTGTAAAAGCTGTAAGTTTAGTCCACGCTTTTCCATCTTTGCTGTGGGTCGCGGTTTCCCGGGGAACCCTTCAGGGCCACAGACCCACGGGCTCCATCTGAAGCCACGACACCTGGCACCCAGCGTGGCATTTCCAGAACTCGTGGGGATGTGCCCTGGGTAGTGACAGCACCCTCAGCAGGCTGGGGCCTTGACTATGGGACTCAAGTGTCCCTGGAGGTCATGCCTGCCACCCCCAAGCCGGGGTTTCCCCCACTGGCCACACTCCACACCTGGGACCCACCCCTGGAGCCCGGGGGGAACCAGGCTCAGGCAGAGCCCCGGGTGCAAGCGGCTCACCTCTCTGGCCCGGGGGGCAGTGTGTACACACCACCTCGCCGCTCTCGGGGACGGCGGTGCAGGCTGACCGGCCGGGACACGGACAGGGCTTGCAGTCGTTGGCTTGGCCCAAGGAGGGGTTGCCATAGAAACCTGGCAAACAGCGCTCGCAGGACAGGCCCTCGGTGTGGTGGCCGCACAGGCAGGTCCCTGAGGGGCAAGGCAAGTACCCGCTGGCCACCGCCCTGGACCAGAGCACGCCGAGAGGGTGGGCATCCTGCAAAGAGGCTGCGCAGCTCCACCTGGCAGGCGTGGGGCGGGGGACCCAAGCACCCCAGGTTCACAGTCACTACTTGGTGCCCACACCTGCCTGGGTGAGCTGTCCATGGCTCTCACCTTGGCGTCCTTGCCTGAAACATGGGAATCATGGTGGCACTGACCTCAAAGGGGCTTTGTCAGGGCTCAGGCAGGTCGCACGCTCACGGTGCCCCTCACCCTCCCGGGCACACGTCACCAGCATCTCTGTTATCACGGCCGGCTGGCATTTCAGAGCGGCCTCCAAACCACCAAGAAACACAGCCAGCACCTTTTTTCTTTTTTTGGGACACCAGGGATGAAACCCAGAGGTGCTCTACCTGACCTACATCTCCAGTCCTTTTTATTTTTTGTTTTGAGATGGGGTCTAAGTTGCCCAGGGTGTTCTGGAAATGGCGATCCTCCTGCCTCAGCCTCCCAAGTAGCTAGGATTACAGGTGGGTACCTCCACCCTGCTTTCTGTGTCCTCCTAATGTCAAGGGACCACAAGACAGAGTGACTCACCTCAAAGGAGCCCAGAGCAGGCATGACCTTGGGCACCCACGCAGAGCTCACCCCATGTGGGGCCTGTGGGTATCCAGGGGCCATCCCTGCTGTCTGGTGCCTGGAGATGGGGGCTTCTGTGAACCCCTTCTCCAGCCCAACAGTGCTTGGTGCCCGCTCAGAGCCTAAGCACCGGGAGGGAGGTGCTGTGGCAGGGACTGGATGAGAAGTGTGGCTGTAAACGGGGTCCCCAGAAAGCACACGTGGGCCCAGCCAGGGCTGACACAGACAGCAGGGCAGCATCACCAGGCTGCTGACCAACCTGACCAGGGGTGGCTGCTCTGCCCCGTCACAGAGGACTTGTCCACGCTCTGTGAGAAATCTCGGCAGGGCTGGGGATGACGCACTGGTCCCAGCCTGTGAGAGGACCCTGCTTCCTCAACAGGGTCTCCCTGGGGTGTGGCAAGGGAGGATAGGGAAGCCTCATGTGGGTTTGATTGGTGATGCCTGCCATGGGCACGGGAAGGGAAGACACCCACATTCCTGGGTGCCCAGCACCACCTGCCCCAGGCCCGTGGGTGGAGGTCAAGGCCTGTGTGACCTGAGTGAGGTCTCCCTGTCTGCTCTGCTAAGGGTGGGGACCAGCAGCCGCAAGTGACCAGCTGTCCTGAGTGGCCAGGCTGGTGGAAGGAGTGACTCCGCCACTTACTGGCCCTGGGGCTGCCCTGTAGCACAGGCCCCTCCCTTGTGAGATGGGACAATAACGGTGCAGGTGTCCATGGTGCGGTGCATAAAAGGCACCTGGCAAGAGCAGAGCTGGTGACACTATTTGTTATTTCCTGGTGTCCCAAAGGTAAGGACTTGGATCATCTGCATCTCCCCAGGGAAGACCCCAGGCTCACCCAGTTAGTGATGCTGAGCTCTGTTTTGGAGCCTGGGGTGCCTCCATGTCTCCTGGGAAGTGTGTGCAAGATCACTGTCCCCACCGCACAGGAAGCAGGTTGGCTTAGGGAGGGCAGTGACTTTCCCATGGCCACAAGCCACCAAGGGGTGGGGCTGGCATGTCTGTGGCTCTGGGCTGACACCTGGGAGCTGCCGTCCAATGTGTGGCTCTGTGAACGCCCTCCTGCTCTGGTCACCTGTCACTGTAACGCCTCTGCCCGTTCATTTTATTTTTTTTTGTTTTGAGACAGGCCATAGTTCAGACTGGTCTTGAACACACAGCAACCCTCCTGTCTCAGCCTCCCCAGTGCTGAGATTACAGGTGCACATCACTAGCCCTGGCAGCCTCTGCCCTTCTGTACCGCAAATGCCCGGCAGGACCCCTGAGGTTTTTGCTGAGCTCCTGGGGGATGAGACTCGTCTAGAGAGGGGGCGGGCACGAGGAAGAAGCCCACAGGGTGGCTGGCTGGAGGCCTCGATGGATACACACAGGGTCCTCGGTGCAGAGCTGCCTGCTTTTATTAAACTAGGAGGTGCCCAGGCAGGGGCATGAGCACGGCCAAGTGCCCCTCGAACCCGTGCCAGGCTGACCCCGTATGGGCCCGTGCAGTACGAATCTTGCTGCAGCCCAGGTGGCCTGAGGGTAGAGGGTCAGGGACTCACCTGTATTGGGGTCACAGGTACCATGTTGGTTACAGGTGCAGGGGACACAGCTGGCATAGGGACCCCCCTGCGGCGTCTCCCTCTTGTATCCTGGAGCGCAGGATTCGCAGAACTGGCCCCTGTAGGCCTGGGGACACGAGCAAGTCTCCACCCAGGTAGCTGGCAGGGACAGGCCCTGCTGGGCCCGAGCTGATGTGAGCCGCACCTCACTCAGGAGGACCTGACCTGCAGAGCGAGGAGAGAGGAAAGCTATGTGTGCATCCCCTCACGCTTTCCTGTCCCATCTGCAGGGTGACAGGCCACATCTATAGAGCCAGCCGGGATTTTTTTTTTTTTTTTTGGTACCAGTAATTGAATTCAGGACCTTGTGCTTGCCGGCAGGTGCTGGGCCCTTGAGCTCTATCCCCAGCCTGCAGCTGTGATTTTTTTTTCTTCTTTTTTGAGACAGGGTCTTGCTATGCAGTTCGGGCTGGTCTCGAGCTCATTTTGTAGCCTAGGATGGTCTCAAACTTGCCTCAGCCTTTCAAGTGCTGGGATTACAGGCATGCACCACCATGCTTGGCTTGCAGCTGCGATTTTTAACAGTCAAATTTTCAGAACAAGAAATAGAAGTAGGGGCTGAAGGTAGATGAGGTGTGATTAAAAATGCAGCAGATGTTTTTAACACTTTGATACAGTAAAAGACACACTTCCATGAACCCCCTTAAAATCTTTCCCCTTGGGAGGTGTGATAAAAAATACAATAAACACGGCTGCTGACCACATCCAATGGAAAGGCTGCTCACAAAGAGACAATGCTGTGTCCTCATCCACCTGATTCGCTGGATCTAGCGTCATGTGACTCCTGGCTCCTCCCCAAAGTCCACATGATGAGTCAGGGCATCGAGGCAGCCATGACAGTGCAACTAAAGACCCTCAGGAAAGAGCACTCCAGAGCTGCTGCAGGAAGCGGCCAGGATGATGGGATGAGTGTGCTCGAACTGAGAGGGAGGAATTCGAGGGGGATTCTTGGCAATGTGTCTTTTACTGTAACACATTCCTTTAAATTTAAATACATTCTGTGCATTTCAGTCACACCTCAGCCAGTGGGGGGCACCTGCTTAGCATGTGTGAGTCCTTGGGTTCTGTCCCATCCCTGAACCCCAGACTGGGAAATCTTAAAAGTCAATTATATCTGGGTGTGGTGGCGCATGCCTGTAATCCCAGCACTCTGGAGGCTGAGGCAAGAGGAGCAACCTGCATTCGAGGCCTGCCTTGGGCTACAAAGTGAGTTCAAGGCCGACCTGAATTACACGGTGAGATCCTGTCTCAGGAAAAAAAAAAAAAAAAAGACCAATTATGGCCGAGGACTGGGGAGTGGGGAGCTCACAGGGCCTGCCCTTAGCTGGTGCCCCCTCTGGACACAGTTTAAAGTGTATTTCCTAAGGTTTTAAGTGATACCAAAGGGTATCGACACCAAGGAATGTAACAGCTCAGTAATTTAAATGTTTCTTTTACTGGGAGGATTTTGATTGAAAAGAAGCTAACTGACATGGAAATAGCAGTGAAACTTCGCATTTGCAAGGAAGATGAACATTTTCTATTCAAGTAGACAACAATGTGCTTATTTTGGAAATAAATTTGACTGACATTTGGCGGGGGTGGGGGGCACTCAGGTGTGGATGTAGAAATGCAAAGCAGGAAATGCTTCTAGTAACCAAGGAGTAGAGGCGCCTATCGAGTCACCCTTTGCCAAACACACAGCCACAGCCACAGCCACAGCCACAGCCACACACTAAAAGACCAACTACCGACTCCAGGCAAAATATTAAAATAAAAGATCCGCGGCCGCTGCCGCTCGTCACAACAGAGATGTGGACGGCCTTTCCGGAGAAACTTGGCAGCTTACATCAAAATCTCAAATGTGTGTTCCTTGGACTCACATTTCCATCCCTAGGGCGCCGTTTTGAAGATACTCATGCAGGGACGCGTGCACAGACCTGTCTCTCCACCTCCTGTGGTCCTGGCTATCCGGGTACCCCCAGGATGGAAGTGTCTGTCACTAGGGCCTGGCTGAGCCCTCTTGCGGGCATCTGTGCCATGGAATCCTACAAAGCAGGCAGAGAACCAGCCCTTTCTATGAGTGATGCTAAGGAGTGATGGCCGAGGCGTGGTTAGCAGAAGAAAGAAATCCTGGAATATTGCACCGTGTGATCAAATTTCTATATTATCGGGGTGGGGGGAGTTGTTTGGAAACAGGATTTTGCTGTGTAGTGCAGGCTGGCCTTGGACTCTATGTAGCCCTGGCCATCCTCGAACTCACAGTGATCCTCTTGCTTCAGCCTCCTGAGTGCTGGGATTACAGGCGTGCGCCACCACGCCTGGCACAAATGTCTGTATTAAAAGACAGAGCGTTAAGAAGGTGCGTGTGGCAAAGCTGAATGAGATGCTCCCAGATGGGATCTGTGGGAAAAGCTTGGGGCTGGGGCCCCAGGGGAAGGGTCAGCGTGTCCACCTGTATCACCAGGCACCAGGCACCAGGCACAGGCCAGAGGCATCGAGGAGAAGGCGCCCTGTGCTCTGTGACCAGGCGCTGCGGGGATGACTGCAGGAGGTGCTGGGAAGAGCGGAAGTGAGAATTGTGGGGCAGAGGAGGAGAGAGGAGGCCCTCAGGGCCCTGGGGGCTGTCAGGAAGCTGGCAAGGATGGGGAGCGGTGCATGCGGTGAGACCATAGCTCCGAGGAAGGAAGAGGGAGCTGGAGCCCGAGGGGTCCAAGGAGAGCTGCTCATCTAAGCCGCGGGCTCCCAAGGGAGCAGAGTCACCCAGCCACCTGACAGCCTTTGGTTGTCCTGTCGGTAGGGACTCGGGGACTAGATGCCCTGACTTGCAGTAAGTAGAAGCCGTCTGTCGCTGTGACTTCCTGACGTCCTGCTGGATGCCCAAAGGGCAGAATCAGCCCTCTGTGAACATCTGAGCCACCAGGTGTAGCGACAGGCACCTGTAATACCAGCACTCTGGGAGGCAGAGGCAGGAGGATTTCAAGTTTGAGCCCAATCTGGGCAACTCAGTGACTCAGTGAAAACTTGTCTCAAAACAAACAAGCAAAAAAACCAAAAAACAAAGGCTGGGCCCCAACTCATAATGATCTGGCAAATATTCCCAGTTAGCAATGACTTCTAGAGGACA